>JAQYXR010000088.1:0-220733 GCA_030545055.2 Neoaliturus tenellus
GAGACTTCTACTGGTCCGCTTTACATGGGTACTATACCAAAACAAACTTTTTCGGTCCTATGTCAGCAGGATTTATTTGTATTTAAAAAATATTTATATTAAGTTGGGCAAAAATAAAAAATTAATAAACTTTTCTTATAGAAATTTAACATGGCAAAAAAAATAACTTTATCAATCATGTGGACAGTTTGTCTGAGACTTCCACTGGACCGATTAACGTTCCATTTGTACCGAATAAAACCTAAACTTTTCTATATTATAAGGTTTTAATCACTTTAACGTTATCTTACTTAAAATTCAATTAATTTATTTCACAACCTTCCAATCGGCTGATTGAATTAGCCTGCACACGATGTATTTGTTTGAATACATTAGATGAACAAACCCTAAAGAAGGATTTGGTTTATTATGGCCAAAACCTAAAAGTGTATATAAATATAATGTATTATTATTTTAATGGGAAGAAAAATGAGACGGTTTTATACTTTTTAAATTACTCAATTTTATAGTTGGTGGATTAAAAAAATAAATAAGTTTTGTTTGTTAAATTGTTTAATGTTACTTAATTATGTAAAGCTGCTGAATAATTGGAAGGAAAAAGCAATTTTTAAAAGTACATTTTGTACGTTTTTCATACCATGTGACTAGCGCTCCACTCACTATGACTGGAGCCGTATCCGTCGAGTATCGACTGGCAACAATTCGTAAATTTTTGATAACAATAAAATAATTCTAAAAAAAATATTAAATACATCATCCTCACAGAGATTAGAGCTTTGAGATGGTGATCCCATCATCAAAGCACATTGATGATCAACAGAACGTATTGAATGTTCACATAGCGCATCAGCCTTTGGTTCTTTGAGTAAAAGTGAGTGTAGTCTATGTCTCTTTTATTGAATAACATTCAACAAAAATTGTTTATTATGAACCTATCTTTGATATCAGCACCTTGTGAAACTTCGTTAAAAAATTTGTTCATCATAGAAATGAATTATCAGTTCTTTTATTGATATGAAGATATTATTTACTTATTTCTAGTTGATGGTTTTAATTAATGTTTTAATAAAAATACTAAATACGAAAGTACGAAAATTGTTATTGATATAAATATCATTACAAAAATAACATCAAAAATATTACCATAATTTACTAAAATCGCTATTGACATTTAAATCTAGACTGGTTTGAAAAAACACTTAAACAATTGTCTCTTAAATAATAATAGTAATGATTTATTTGGCTGACAATTAAAAATTGCATTAAATTTGTTAAACAAAAATATATATAGTACAAATTCTGTCATAAGCAGCAATTCTATTTAATTTTGAAGACTTTTTCAGAAGGGTTTAAAGCCCTGCCGGACGTTCAATATCAGTGGAAAGCAATCACTTCCTGATGATTTTAGTAGTGCAAAAGTAAGGCTGCTGGCTCACTTCAAGGTCACCTGAGCGATGACGTCATCGAGGTCAATGACCCACCGATGACGTCATCGATGACGTCATCGATGACGTCATCGATGACGCAATCGATGACGTCATCACTAATGACGTCACATCCATGACGTCACACCCATGACGTCACAGAAATGACGTGCGGATGACGCCATCACCCCTTACGTCACCAAAATGACGTCATCGATGTCACAAAGGTCAAGGTCACGCTGAAACCTAAAATTTTTCGGCACTTTTGCGGTTTCTCGCACTACGCTCCAAGTTTTAGTCCGGTTCCCATGACCTTGACGACTTGGAGCGAATTTGCGATGAGAAACAGCAAAAATGCAGAGGAAACTTGAAGTTTGCAACGTGACTCTGCCTAAACCGTCATGTGACACCGCTCGGGTGACCTTGAACTAGCCCAGCTGCCTTACTTTAGACCAGTACTACAACCGCGATGTGCACCCTACGACAGACACCGAGCGACTGACTGTCCGGCTCTGTGTACTCTAGGTATATCGGCTTGAGAGACTAAGACTCTAAACTGTCAGGAATGGGAGTAACTAACTGAACTTTGCAAGGAAAAGTCATTTCATCCAATACTTTAAACAAATCCTCATCAGTAAAACTGACATTAGTCCGTTTTGTATAAAACTTAGGGTGTCCGCGCAATAGTTTGCGCCACTTAGCTAAAGTCGAAACCCTCTTAACTTTGAGTGGTGGACAGTGAGCAACTAATAAAGCCTTAACACGACTAAGTTTCTTACCCAAAGTGTCCCGCGACATGGCGTCTCCTCACAAAAGTCCACACAATACTGAGAGACTGCTTGTAGCGCACGAGTCAAGGGAAAAGAGGTGGGGGAAACAGCAGGAGTGGGGGAAGGTCACAGTGGCGGGGGAAGGTGAGGCTTAACGCTGGAGTATCGCATCACTTCACCATGAGCTGTCCTACAGTCAACACACTGTTCTCTTGGCCCGAGTTGGCACTAGAAGAAACATTTCTGTACAGCTTAGGCTGTGAGAGCCGAGGAAGCAAAGTCAAAGTGGAAATTGTGTTAAACTCCAAGATAAAGAGTCTCCTAAATAAACTAATCGTATCCCTGCAATCTCCTATAACTTTAGAGAAATACCACTATATTAAGCGACACCTTATACTTTGGCAAAACGAAGCGGAAATGGAAAAGATTACAGTAAAATTAATTTAACTCAAAACTTGGACTGGACAGTCATGGCGATACCATGTGGCGTGCAAACGCCACCCTAAACATTACAAGTTAGGTTATTGAGCACCTCTGGTACGATAACCGATGTGCTAGAGTTAAAGTGTGATGACCTTGAGTCAAAACACTGAAATACTACAAGTCGATATCGTCCCAGAGTTAAAGTGTAGTGACCTACATTCAGAACTTGTAAAATTACTTACATATAGAGAGCTATGGAACAGCGAGACGCACCGCATGGAAGCCGGAGACATACTGGCGAAGCGGTGTTGTGCAGCCTAGGGACCCAGTTGTGGTGGGGGTACAGCCAACACTTAGAGTACAAGTGTCGTGGGTGACCTTGACCCACTTAACTTACCTGACCCCCCCCCCCCCCGACAAAAAGTGCGAACCCCCCCCCCCCGACAAAAAGTGCGAACCCCCCCCCCCCCCCGACAAAAAGTGCGAACCCCCCCCCCTGGCAAAAAGTGCGAACCCCCCCCCCCGACAAAAAGTGCGAACCCCCCCCCCATTAACATTTAAAAGCGAACAACCTACGGGAATCCGCATTAGTAGCTCTTCAGCTGTGGAGGAGTTAACACGCGAGAACATTCGTTTCTTAGAGAGAATTGGATTAAAAGTAACCGATAATGGATATACTGGATATAGCTCAGGGTCCAACATTCGACGAAACCCTATGGGAAAAAGAATATCACACCCACAACCCTTACACTTCATCAAAATTAAACAATAACGATGAAATTCGTATTCCCATACAAAATCAAGACATTTACACACTACCATGTGAAAGTTACTTGTATATTGAAGGAAAAGTTACTAAAAAGGACGGTACTACTACTGGTACAACAGTTCCATTTATAAATAATCCCATGGCTTTCCTGTTTGATGAAATTAGATATGAAATATCAGGTGTAACAGTTGATTCTACTAAAAAAGTAGGTATTGCAACAACTTTAAAGGGATTAACATCTATACCTAATGAAACCAATTTAATACAACCTGCAGGATGGGTTTTACCTGCAAAAGACACAATCACTCCAGATACAAATGGAAATTTTGATTTTCATATTCCGTTACGTTTGTTGCTTGGTTTTGCTGAAGATTATAGGAAAATAATATTAAACGTTAAACAAGAATTAGTTTTGTTGAGATCTTCAAACGATAAAGATATTATTAAAGCTCCAGACGGTACAACAGATGCAACTTTAGAATGGAAATTAACATTAGACAAAATTGTATGGAGAGTTCCACATGTAAAATTAGCTTACGAGCATAGAATGCTACTATTAAGAAAGTTAAAGGCTGATCGTGATATTGTAATTCCTTTTAGAAGTTGGGAATTTCATGAACATCCCAGCTTGCCAACTACGGATCGACACACTTGGACAGTTAAAACATCTAATTATGTGGAACGAGCCAGGTATATTATATTTGGTTTACAAACAGGCAGAAGAGACACCATCACCAAACATGCAGGCCAATTTGATCATTGCAACTTGAAAAATATTAAAGTTTATTTAAATTCACAATTTTTTCCATACGATAATTTAAATGTGTCATTCGCTAATAAAAAGTACAGCATATTGTACGATATGTATGCAAGATTCCAAAGTTCATATTATGGTAAAACGAATGCACCTTTACTATCACCAGAAAAATACTTAGATGGTTACCCTATAGTTGTAATCGATTGTTCTAAACAAAATGAATCGGTAAAATCATCAAGTGTAGATATAAAAATAGAAATGGAATTCAACGCGCCTATATCGGCTAATACAACTGCATACTGTTTAATTCTACATGATAAAATCGTAACATACACACCTTTAACTGGAATTGTTAAAAATGTATTGTAAAAAACCGGTTTTGTTACATTCCAATGCATTCCGCGAGTATAAAAGCAGAGTGTTCAGGTCGCTCCTCATCAGTTTGTTGCCTGTTCTTGTATGGGTAGCATCTTATTCAATATGGCTTCTCCTAGTGGTACACAAGAAAATGTAGTAGATATTGAGAAGGAGATATCCGACTTTTTAGATCTTCAAGGTCAACCGGAGGGAGATGAACACAACGCTTGCGGACAACTCCACGGCAGTAATAATGTTGAGGAAAAAGGTAAAAGAAGAAAGAATGCACAGAAGAAGAAAAGGGATACTGAAGATAATATTTCTCCTAACATATTGAGTGAGGTATTCTTGCGAATATTTTATCCAATCTCATCCAGTTTGGACAAAAGTGTTTTAATCGGTGTTATGAAATCGACGGATTATTCACCTACTGTAATTTTGACTCATGGACCCAAAATGATTTTGTTCACCGATAGTGCTTGGGAATCTTTTATGAAGCACTTGCATCTGCTAGAATGCTATTTAACTAGTAACATGTATGGAAGAAAGACAAGAGTAGGACTTTTGGATTCAAATGTGGAAATTGATATTATAAAGAATCGTGGTGACCATCAATTGCGGTTTAGAGACACAACAAGACATGATAACAAGATTCAACTTAATCGAGAAGAGTTTTTTATTCTAACCTGTGCAACTGAACCAATAACAAGATACTTGAGACAACTAGTGTTTTCAAGTTCTATTATTAAAGATTATTTGGAAGACACTTTGGACAAACAACCGGACGCACCTATATTGTACGGACCTGTGGATACTTCTATATTTAATAGGGTTCCTCATGAAGTACAAATGTGGAGACAGTTGGAAAAATACGCTCAACTACATAAGAAATCAGTAAAACAGGAAGAAGAGGAAGAAGGAGGAGAAGAATCAAGTGTTAGTGATGAAAATGAAAACAAGGAGAATGTAAAGATGGAAACTTAGATGACAATGGTTGGTTTTTAAAACAATATCAAACACTTTGTGGGGTTAGGCCTACCGGGGACGGTGCCCACGTTAAATATACACCAACGCGCCAACAACTGTACGGCCAGGTATAAAAGTCGTACCTACCGTGGTGTGGAAATCAGTTGACCTTTGGACTTCGTCATGAGCAGACGAGTGATCTTCGCAATGGACAAGGAAGAAGAACAAGTAAAGTCCAAACCTGGTATAATTGAGTTCCAAGCGTTTCGGGGTAATGATGATAGATTTATCATAAAAGAACTTGTGTTTTTCGATATCAATACAAGTGTTCCATATACATTTTTGTTCAAACCACCATGTTCTTATTCATCATTAACTAGCAAAGCCGCTACTACCAACAGGTGGATTTCAAAATATTTCCATCATATCGATTGGTATGATGGTTTTGCAAGTTACACGGACTTATATAACATCATGCATCAGTTTTCAAACAGGTTTACCAATATTTATACAAAAGGACTGGAAAAGAAGAGATGGATCGAAGAATTTACTCATGTTCCGGTTAATGATGTGGACTTGGATAAAAACTACAAGTATACGATGGAAAATGTTTGTATTTGTACTAAAAGTCCAGAACATGAAAAAGATAGACATTGCGCTTTAAAAAACGCCTATAAACTCGCATCTTACCTTCAAAGTGGGGAAGTGGGGAGTGGTGGGGGTGACGGGGGTTATATAAGTGAGGAGCAGACCGGGACCTGGCATGAGTATTACTCGAGATTCCGAGACGACAACATCTCCCAGCAAGAAGACGAAGAAGAAGACAATCTTTAACTCAACCATGGCATCTCACCAGTTCCTGCAAACTTTGGTTGAGCAGTTCAATGCTCACTCCAAATCTACCATACTACCCGTCAAGAAGTGTTCCGAACTTAAAGACGAGAAGCACTACATTATCCACGCCATGAAGAAGATGGAGACTTCAGTTGGAGAGGCCATTTGCTGCAGTCTTAGCGAGGCACCGTTCACTCCGGGGGATGAGCCCAAGTTCCAAGTCTACCTGCCGAAACGATTCGTCCATCTCCTCCAGAACGAGGATCTGCGCTCCATCCAACCCGGCTGTCTCTACCTGGTTTCCCACGGTTGCACGGGTAGCAATTCCACCGAGTTGACCATCCACATCGCCGACAAGCAGCAGTGTTAGATTTTAATTTTACTGTTGTACATATGTTATTGTAATGTTTTATAAATAAATAAACCATAAAAGACAAAAAATGCAACATATCAATATGTGAAGTTTGTCACATATTGATATGTTGCATTTTTTTTTAAACTTCGCGGGTGACCTTGACCTTTGACCTTTGCATTTCACAGTTACCCCCACCACCAAGCTAAAGGTTAAACCTGCTTCGATGCAAACACCCCCACCACTTTTTATAGTACCCCCAAGCGCTGTGCCTCAGCTTCATTTCAACTCCGACGGTCAACCGTACAACATCAAGATGTCTCTCAATGTAAGTTGTGCTAGTTACGAGGAGGTAACCATTAAGACTCAGCAGGAGCTGAACGACTTGTACAAGGAGTTGCAGCTGATGGTGGCGCGAGGCTACCGTATAAATGTGCAAGTCTACGCTTGCAATATACGCAATCTCCGACACCCAAAAGAAGAGTCTGAACATTACTCTTCTCCAGCGACTTCATCACCGGCGTCCATGAAGACTGAAGCGAGCCAGACTTTGGATTATTTCAGCTGACTAGCAGTTGTCTTCTTTCGTCTTACCATTGTAGAATATGTTTATTTATTTGTTATATTAAAGATGTAAAAGAGAAAAAAACACCTATCTTGTTACTGACATATGTGCTCAGTAACAAGATAGGATTTTTTAAAACACAATTTGGATGACCTTGAAACTTCCCCCACCACTTTTTCATAGTACCCCCAAGCGCTGTGCCTCAGCCTCATTTCAACTCCAACGGTCAACCGTACAACATCAAGATGTCTCTCAATGTAAGTTGTGCTAGTTACGAGGAGGTAACCATTAAGACTCAGCAGGAGCTGAACAATTTGTACAAGGAGTCTGAAAAGGAGGTTGTCAACAAAACCGATGATTAACAATTGTGGGACTCCTCTATTACAGAAAAGGAATTACATGCAGCCGTCGAAGCTGTCGAGGAAAAGGAAAAGAACCTCAGGCAGCTCTGGTTGGCTCAGATGGATATTTGCGGATCTGTGCCGCGTGATGATTTTGAACTTCAATGTCAGATGGCGATTACCCAGCAACTAGAAGAAGCCGAAAAGGAGCTAAAGAGTGGAGGTACTATCCGGGCGGAGGTGAAAACTGAGAAACAGGAAGAATATAACGAATATGGTGATTAAACGTACTGTTGATCCCAATCCTTTTAGTTTTAAGTGGTTATGTTATAAGTAAATAGAAAAAGTTTCCTTTTTTTAAAAAACTCCATTTGGATGACCTTGAAATTTCCCCCACTACTCTGTAATACCAGCATTGCTCGCTGCACCAAGCATCATTCCTCCTCCAACAACCATGGCGGACACACCTGCTTGCAATGCCATGTCTTCCACCGAAGATGTACCCAATACGAATTGGAAATTGACAATCGACAACGTGCATTATTTAGAAACCATCTGCGATTGGATGAAGTCTATTCTCCTCGACAACCCGGGAATAAAGCTCAAGGTCACTTTAGATTATGATTGGTCTGAAGTTATACTGCAGCAAGACGATCAACAATCACTGGAGTATTTGTCAAATTTACCATCGTCAACCATATATACTACAAATGAGGTGGAAAGGGAAGAAGAGGTGCATGAGGTTTAGAGTTTCTTATTTTTTTAAAACCCAATTTGGATGACCTTGAGATTTCCCCCACCACTTCCCATATACCTAGAGTGCGCAGGGCTGGACAGTCAGTCGCTCGGTGTCCGTCGTAGGGTGCACATCGCGGTTGCTACTCCAATTCCTGACAATTTGGGGTAGTTCAAAGTCACCACACTTCTACAACTTCAAGGTCATCACACTTTAACTCTGGGACTGCATCAACTTGTATTATTTCTGTGTTTTGACTCACGGTCATCTCACTTAACTCTGGGATGGTATCAACTTGTAGTATTTCTATGTTTTGACTCAAGGTCATCACACTTTAACTCTGGGGCAATATCGACTTGTAGTACTTCAGTATTTTAGCTCAAGGTCACCACACTTTAACTCTGAGACTGCATCAACTTGTATTTTTTCTGTGTTTTGACTCAAGGTCATCACACTTTAACTCTGGGAAGGTATCAACTTGTAGTATTTCTATGTTTTAACTCAAGGTCATCACACTTTAGCATGTAACTTTAAGGTAGCACCGAAACGGTGCTACCCGGCTTGACATTTTCAAGTTTCCCAAGGTTATCACAATTTCCCCCACCACTTCCCATATACCTAGAGTGCGCGGGGCCGGACAGTCAGTCGCTCGGTGTCTGTCGTAGGGTGCACATCGCGGTTGTAGTACTGGTCTAAAGTAAGGCAGCTGGGCTAGTTCAAGGTCACCCGAGCGGTGTCACATGACGGTTTAGGCAGAGTCACGTTGCAAACTTCAAGTTTCCTCGGCACTTTTGCTGTTTCTCATCGCAAATTCGCTCCAAGTCGTCAAGGTCATGGGAACCGGACTAAAACTCGGAGCGTAGTGCGAGAAACCGCAAAAGTGCCGAAAAATTTTAGGTTTCAGCGTGACCTTGACCTTTGTGACATCGATGACGTCATTTTGGTGACGTAAGGGGTGATGGCGTCATCCGCACGTCATTTCTGTGACGTCATGGGTGTGACGTCATGGATGTGACGTCATTAGTGATGACGTCATCGATTGCGTCATCGATGACGTCATCGATGACGTCATCGGTGGGGTCATTGACCTCGATGACGTCATCGCTCAGGTGACCTTGAAGTGAGCCAGCAGCCTTACTTTTGCACTACTGATTTTCCGCCACGATATTGCTCTGATTTAATTTCCCGAAATCCAAATCAGTTTTAACTCCTCGACAGAATAAAAAACTCCATTTAAAATAATCTTTCAAGTATAAGTTGAATTTTCACTAGTTACGTTCGTTATTTTAATTATTTTATTCCGGCAAAGAATTAATCATACTTAACATTACTTCTAAATTAAAATAATAAGTGTAAAGTTATTTTTATGCATTTGACCTTTTGGTGTTCACTATAACTATAAATAGTATAGTGTACTAGAGGTCGTTCACTGGTAGAAATTCTACCTAAACTTCAATTGATCTGGATCTAAATATATTTTTCGTGGACGAATTTTTTTGTAAAATATCTTTAACTAAAACATCTGTTCTTACCAATTTCCTCAAATTTGTTATTACAATGATGTTTAATGATTCAATTAAATACCCTTCCTCCATAATATTAACAGTGAAAGTTTAAAAGGCTGTAAGGCATAGTCCTGGGGGTTGATGTAAATTATAATTAGAATCTGATCATCTACAGGACACTATCATTCTAAAGGTATGTGCGGAATTCTCCTACGATGCACAGATGCTGAGAAAAAAATAAAATAATCTTGCCTGCCTATTAATATACAGATTGATAATATAAACTTTATTTGCTTTGAGAACGGAGTTTGTGAGTTAACAAATAGTATGATCGAGTCTAAAAATATCTATAGTAGGAAAGATTCTTCAATAAATACAGTAACTTGTAATCTGATTAACATGAACGTAAATATCAAGCAAGTCAGTAAGACTCTCAACATGCTAATTTACTCTTCACTTGCTAAACTAATTATTGAAATAATCTATTTTTTTTCTATTTACTGTGTGTGTGTTTTCTGTTTACGTTTAGTTGGCGTTTTTAACATAATTGAGTCATATCGTTCCAAACCCTGTTCTTGTTATTCCAACTTCGACCTGGAATCATCATTAATAACAGGACAATCACAAATGACAACTGACTACAGAATCGACCAGGTCGGGAATCAAATCGGCCACTACAGAATTGTGAAATGAGCACTAATACAACTTTTCTACCCAACCATATATTTTTTTTCTTTTTTTTTACATTATATTTGTACCATTGACTTTGTACACATAGTCAATGCTTGTACACAAATTTAAATATTTTCAAAGGCATGATCAACGAAGTAAAAACGTTCATGTCTCGTCGTGAACAGCGAACAGTAATCCAAAACTTTATCGTGTGGCAGAGCCCCCAGGGCCTGTACAGTACCTTGATTGTCGCGCCGCCGCCGTCACGACAATCTCTCAACCGATAAACACATTACACTCATCTGTATTCATCTGAAATTCCCAGTTTTGTTTTCAATCATCGCTTGTCTTTTATAAATTCTTCAAAAGCTTGAAAAGGGTTGCTTTGAAAGATTTGGTTAGGAATTAATATACATCTTGAATATGCATCGTTGGATTTATTTTAAATAACATTTATTATTGAAACTTTGCTATTGATATATTTCTAATAAGATCATTTCAAATAGAAACAAGTCCTCATTACCTTGTGTTACAATGAATACTGCTTGATTCATTGGAGCAACAGGAATAATAATATTGTTTTACTTAAAAAGAAACAAAACAATGAAATAGTTTATACCCTCTATATGCCTATTAAACCTAATAATAAATTATTTAATAAAAAATCACTGTTTATCCAATGCGCAGCATGTTTTAACAACGATATAAATGTTAAATACCCGTATACGATACTCGTATAAATACGGGCAATACCGTGTACCAGTTAAAAATAGTGTAAAAAAAGAACATTTTATTTTTTTTATGTCGAATTAATAACATAAAGAAAACAACATTACGCCTACACTATAATTTAAACCATGCATAATACATTTTTACTTGTAGGACATATGCACTCTGCATATGTCCTACAAGAGTGCATATCATGCACTCTGCATGATAGGCCAATGCAAGAAGTACGGCATTGCCCCAAAACGACATGGCGACATGATTTCCAATCCTAACCTAAAATAAGACCACTTTAGGGCTTGTGTTTGGTATTCAAAAATAAGGCAAGATATGAGCTATTCAAAACCACTAGTTTGAATATAGGAAGTAATAGCAAGTTCCACTTACAACAGTTTAAGTTAGTCACTAAAATTAGAAGGAAAATTGACTGAACAATAAAAAGTTTCGTCAGACACGTGTTTGTCAAGATGGACGCTCCCCGACTGCCTCTATTTGTTTCGCATTTCTTCCGCTAGATAGCAGCAAGCTCTCACTGCATTATTCGGCTTGTCTGAAAATGCGGTGACCGGTAGTGACCCGCTCTCCTCCTGATTAAGAAAAATACCCCCGTCGCAGCAGACCTGCGTACTCAGCGAATTTCCAATGGAATTTTGATATATTTTCTATTACCACATAAAATCCATGGGGATGAGAGTATGTAGGTTTGCCGCCATATGGGTTTTGTTGGTAAATATAAGTTAAACCCTACCTAGTGATTGTACATACCAAATTTTATAAGGCTATGGTGTTCTTTTTATTTTCCCCATAAACCCTATAGGGGTGAGTACGTAGGTTTGCCGCCAAATGGGTTTTCTAAGCAAATATAAGTTAAGCGCTTCCTAATGAATGTACATACCAAATTTTATCAAGATATGTCAATAAATAAGCAAGTTAGAAGGTTTTGTTGATTTCCCATAAGAATAACATGAAAAACATACTTTTTGGATTTTCTCCATAACCATTTAAGCTGGGTAAAAAATTCAAAATACTAGATTGTTTGTTTTTTAAGCTCTTTTAAATGGTTTAAGTTAAAATTGTTGAATTTTCTAAATAAAAGTAAAAAAAGCCAAAAACCCATTTTTAACCCTTTTGAAACCCCATAAAAGCCTGTTCCCATGGTCCGATCATTCTGGTTCGCGAACTCAACCTAGTAGACGCTGGCTTACATCCCTGTACCAAATTTCATCAAAATCGGAGGTTCCGTTCAAAAGTTATCGTGTTAACGGACACATAGATATATATATATATATACATATATATCAATTTGAAAGAACGGTGTTTTTGGCTTCTAGGGACCTCAAAACGAAAAAGTATCATGGTCCCGGGCTTAGGTCTTACCGTGACTACTACCGTAATAGCGTATTCCCTATAGGGAAATTCGCTAATAATCATTTTTTACAATTCATATTTTAAAATAGCTGCTGTTTAAAATTATAATATTAAATTGCATAAAACAACAAGAGGCAGCAAAATGTATGTTATTATCTGTCCTTAAGAAACTTTTATTTCAAATCTAACGATAGAAAAGGAAGGCCAAATTTTAACAAAGTAACATATAAGAAAAACAGTTGTCTGAGTATTGTACTTAAAAGTGGTCTACTCTCACATATAATATTAAACTTTCCTGGGAAGAGGTTGGTTCTCCATATTTATGGAGATTAGCTATGTTATGATAGTTAGATAGATTAAAACAAATTTTGTCAAGTTAAAATTTGTATGTAATTTTTGATCCGATTCAAGAGCGACTGGTTCGATCGATATTTTCATTCGATAGTATGGTAGCCGAGTAATGAAACTGCACCCGCATTATCGAATAAAACCTGCTAATTTGGATGCATACTGTGCTTATAATTTCTTGTTACCTGATGTATAATAAAAAATATATATAACAAAACAATAATTTGTTTGCTTTACATTAAAGGGCCAAATCCTGAGACTATCGGTTTATACTTCTTGACAATCTACATTTTACGATGATCCATATACCAAAATCTTAAAATAAAGCAATGAATTTAATAAAAATGAATGTCTTGAAACAAATTTAGTGAAAGAGGGGGCTTGGATGTAGAAACAATAATAATTTTTTTGCGTTTGTTATTCGAGCAAATTTTTCCTATGGGATTTGGTGATAGAGAAAAAAATACTGATTAAAACGTTGTCTAAGATATTTGAAATAAATCTAAGTCGAAGTCAACATTCTTCGGCAACCAGTAAATTAAGCCGATAATGAGAAAAGTTGTCAAAGTTATTTAATTAAAGTTGGTTGGAGTGAAGATTTTCCGTTTAATACTGATCAAACAAGACCAAATTTCAGCATCGATGTAACATTTTTTATTACCATTCTTATTGAGCTCTAGGTGACGACTTTTAAGATGTATTGCTTCTCCAATACCGAAGTATATGACTTTATGAAGATAGCTCAACACGGTGAATCTCAGAAGAAATTCTATTTAAATCTTATACTCTAAAGGAAGAACTGTGTTCGGCCAAACTTTTTTCCGTCCAAGTGTTTCAGATTTTTTTGTAAAGGTGTCCTGGCCATGAGAGACCATTTTGGAGCTGGTCCCTGGTTGGGAAAAAATCAGAAATTTGTCTTAGAGCTATTTCCCATTTTAAGTTTCCATGGTTTTTATAGAGATTTTCGTAGCTACTAAATTGAACAAAACTGATTGTTTATATAAACCAATGAATGTGTTACATCTTTAACCCGTTGTTCGTCTAATTTATATATATATCTGATGCAAGAGAGCCTGTCAATTTTGAAGTCTTTAATTTAAGTATTTTATTAATATACTGTAAAGTTACAAATAAAGTTTTGTACATTGAAATATTATCTTGTTTTTGTTAACCTGAATTCTTTCGTATAGTGTACCAACGTGCCCCAGCCTGTGTACCATCTAGCCCCGCATTTGGGGCTAGTTGGTACACTTGTATTGATTAGGGATTTTTTTTACTCCCGAGATACTGGTAATAAAAATAGCAAGTAAACTTTAGTTTTTAATGTAGACAAATAGACCCTTTACACATGGGTATTTTTAGTTTTTTTTCTAACATGCATACAAAAAATTTGAAAATTCTTGGGCCAAAAGTGTACCCAACTAGCCCCGGTCTCCCCTACTCCATCACAGCTTGAATAAAGTCATTGTATAGTTGTACAATTGTATCATTGTAGATTACCTAAACACGTAATGCATATTTACCTAACTATTTCATAATTTAACTAATTTATTATATTTGGATCTCTTTTGACTAAAAAAAATTTATTCAAATTCAAATTCAAATAAGATTATATCAAAACAAATTAAAATCATTAAGATAAAAATTAATCTAATTTAAATAATGTTAATTCACTCAATCAATTGAAATACTTAGTTATAACTATTTAACTAAGACAAACTGTTATCAATAGTATATATTTCGTATTAAAATTGTGATGTTGAATGAAAACTCACGGACTGTTTAACTTTGGAGGGAGTCTAATTTTTACATTCAATCTAATGGAGGGGAAAATCAAACGTCAAGAGCCGAACAGTTTCCAGTCAAGTCGAGTGTGGTAATGTGCGGGGACCCTCCCCTCCTCCCTCCATTTAATCCCACAGCTGCTTGTGTCTTACAAGCTTAGAAACAACCACCACAGTCTCGGAATTTGTTGAAAAGTAATATAAAAAAATCACAAAACCTCTTATCTCAATATTAATACTTTGTTTACTTTGTCTTTAAAATCATTCTTATGCCTATTAATATATCTTAGAATGTTTTCAGTTGTAGAGATTTGAGGTTTTAATCCGAAACATATCCTAACATTATTTTCCTAGGCCACGGCCACACGAGCGTTTTTTTCAAGCACAAACGCAGCATGAAAATCCGCCAGAAATATGAGCAGCATTAAATGTAATAAGGGTATGCCACACGTAGTATGTTTCCCACCGTAGGTTTTATAATAAAAATTGAACTATGAATTGAAGCAGCATGAAAATAAGCTAATACATACCGCTTGAAAAAAAACGCTCGTGTGGCCGTGCGATAATATATAAAACAGTCACCGTTTTTTTGTCAATACTTAATGATATCCGAGAATATATAAACCGACTTTAACTGAAGTTTAGGCCTTTATTTTATGTGGATTTTGACTTATCATTCTAACATTCACTTATATTTAAATGTCCAGCGGATTGGTGTCAGCCTAGACATTGTAGCCAGATTACATATCTTCATACCGTCACCAATCCTATACTTTTTAGTTAATAACTATTTTATGTACTGGTGTCCTATTCTCAAATACGTAAAACCTTCATCAAAACTTGGCATTGTTTATTTTACCAATCCTGGTAGTTAACATAATTAATTTTGTCACGATCATAAATGAATAGAACAATGAAGAGAGAAGCTTTCTAAAATGCTGAAAACCAAAATCGTAATCAGATTTTAGATTATAAGATCATATAATAAATAAAAATGTAAGTAAATTTTTTGTGGCTTAAACGATGAACCATATTTTATAGGCAAAAAAGCCCAAACTACAAAAGAAAATTTATGACGTGAATTTTAAAGATGATTAAGCTATCGTAACAAAAATAATAATAAAAATTTGGTATATTAGAAATTGTAATTTAAAGAAGAAGTAAATCACGAATGAATAAACTTTCTTCTTGACGAGTCTCACAGTGGGAGATAATTCCATCAGCTCGAACGAACCAGAGCTAGTGGTGCAACGTGAAGTTCAAATACGTTTGGATCTCAAGTATGTAGCGTTCCTCCTCGACGTTTTGAAAGGTGTTATTGTATTGGAAGTATTCCATCATGTGTTAACTGCAGTGTTCCTAAATAAAAATTTTAAATTATAAAGTTGGCTAGATTAATTTTAATAAAGGTAACATATTGAAGATCCACGTCTAATTACTTTAAAAGGGACATAGTTTTACTTAGTCAGTCAATAATGGTGTTTTCCGAACTTGATAACTTTGGACTGGTTTATAATATATGGGATTTGCCGCGATGTGATCGAGACCGGCGCATAGCCTCAGGCCTGATTGGAACTGAAATAATTTAATCCCTCAAGCCCACCGCAGCATTCACTGACATCACTTCAATATTCAAGTTATAACTAAAATTTCGTTTTTAAATTGCCTATTATGACGTGCGAAGAGAACTTAGCCAAGCAGTATATGTAGATCAAAATTTTATTTGAATAAAAAACATTTTTCTTTCGTAATTTAAAATAAATGCAATGTAATCGGATAAATCGGTTGGCATTTCACTGTAGGCTACCTGTATTTTACGATTATCCGCAAATATATTTAAAAATCAAATACATCCGATAGACGCTTAAACGTTTTTAAAAACCTTCACTTCACAGTATCAATATTGGTTATACTATTTTAAAAGCGTTTAAAACTGTTCACCACTTAGTTTGGAAACTAAGTATTTTTTAAATATTTTTATTTTGACAGTGTTTAATAACTATTTTGATTTAATTTTCCATCATATTATCTAA
Source organism: Neoaliturus tenellus (assembly GCA_030545055.2). NCBI lineage: Eukaryota > Metazoa > Arthropoda > Insecta > Hemiptera > Cicadellidae > Neoaliturus > Neoaliturus tenellus. The sequence goes on from JAQYXR010000088.1 coordinate 16,731, forward strand.
AACACGTTTTCCTTTTATATTTCTTATGAAATATAAATTTTTTTTAATCGTGTTTAATATCAATAGAAGTTCTCTAACTATTTTCACACAGACTTCTTATCATTGCTGTTATAATGTCAATTGATCGCATTTCTTTTCATACACGATGTATATTCATAAATACAGTGTGTTCATTTTTTTATGCTCACCATTGGGATCTCGCAAACTATAAAAGTTACAGCAAAGGTCAAATTAGCAAAGTAGTGCGGAATTATAAGCTGAACAAAATGATGTGTAAAAATCCCAGATATTTCTACTGGTTCGTTCGCTGTGCTCGAAAAACTGGTTTTTGCTCAAATCTTCTTTTGCGTATAACTTTGTTATTTGTTGAAATACAAAAAAACTTTTTAGATAAAACTTTACTGAAATTTTACGTAAATTCTGAATATTAAAACTAAAATTTTTTACTTCAAACGGTTTATGAGATATTTTAGACAAGTTGATTATTTTAATACAAGTATGTATTTTTTTCATCATCATAAAAAAGAAATATTTATTCTGGTCACGAAAATACCAAATATGACATATTTATTTATCATAATAATTATTTCATTATAAAAAATGTGATTAATAAGCAACCCTGAAATGCTAATAATGAGGATGCTTCTAACAGGCGGTGCAACAATGGTGTAAATCAGCTGTTTTTCATTTTGTGTTTCATATTTTGTTGCTTACATTGTTGATCAGCTGTTTACCGGCATCCGCGGTTCCCATGAAACATGTAAATCAGCTGTTACATGGGATGCCGGTAAACAGCTGATCAACAATGTAAGCAACAAAATATGAAACACAAAATGAAAAACAGCTGATTTACACCATTGTTGCACCGCATGTTAGAAGCATCCTCATTATTAGCATTTCAGGGTTGCTTATTAATCACATTTTTTTATAATTAAATAATTATTATGATAAATAAATATGCCATATTTGGTATTTTCGTGATCAGAAAAAATATTTCTTTTTTATGATGATGAAAAAAATACACACTTGTATTTAAAATAATCAACTTGTCTAAAATATCTCAAAAACCGTTTGAAGTAAAAAATTTTAGTTTTAATATTCAGAATCTACGTAAAATTTCTGTAAAGTTTTATCTAAAAAGTTTTTTTGTATTTCAACAAATAACAAAGTTATACGCAAAAGAAGATTTGAGCAAAAACCAGTTTTTCGAGCACAGCGAACGAACCAGTAGAAATATCTGGGATTTTTACACATCATTTTGTTCAGCTTATAATTCCGCACTACTTTGCTAATTTGACCTTTGCTGTAACTTTTATAGTTTGCGAGATCCCAATGGTGAGCATAAAAAAATGAACACACTGTATAGTTCATTTTAACTACTGCAGTTAATATCCAGGTTTTTAATTAGCTCTTTGCGTTTCTTACAGTGTAAGGTATATTCAATCAAAATATAGTCTGCTCGTTGGTATGTAAGTTAGATAGTTTTAAGGACTAGGTGCACAAATAAGATTAATATAAATTCGGTAGAGCAAAACTACCATCAGGAGAATTTTCATGATAAACCACTCACGTATTCTTTTCCAACCCACCGCTGCGTCCATATCGTCTACCACAACCTCTACCGACATTAATTAAAACCGGATGCGGTTCAATCCGGCAGCCGGTTACACTGCTGCATAAAATATACCTTAATCAAATGTAACTACTCTTTTGGGGTTACTTTTTATCTGACATTGTTCTCTTCCGTGAAATTACTAACATACGCAGATTGAAAGTTAGATCAATTATTGCATTTTAAAATAATTCGTTTACATTCTTTTCCAAAAATGTTATTTTTCTTTTCTTTTTTTATTTATGATTTATTGTGAATCACAAATACATTATACATTAAATTGACATATTCAATTACAGAGTTAGTATACAATAATAATTATTATTATTGCTTTACTAAGTGTCTTCAAACAAACTGAGAATATTTTAATTTGTTCTTTATATCAGGTCAATAAAGACATCATACAAGCATGGATCTAAATTTTAACATTTAAAAATTTTTATTTCAATAACGGATGGTTAAATTTAAGTCATATTTAGCATGAAACTTTATCACAGGAATATCCATTTTCAGGAATTTTTTCCTATGGGTATTTTGGAAATGGTGGTCATTTTAAGTTGTTTAAACTCAAATATCTCGAAACCGGTATGTTCAAATTTTACAGCAGACAACAAGTTAACAATAAAGTTATCTAATAAAATATATCAAGATTTTAAGGATCTAACAAAAAATAACGGAGTTATTGAAATTGTTGTGCATAAAATTGATTTGTCACTATGAATGCCACTTTAGGTTATTTTAGAAGAATAATCACAGTAACTTCGTTATTTGTTGTCAGATCATTACAAACTCTGCTTACAAATTTGTCAACTTATTTGTACCTTGTTAATTTTAATAAAGTTTACCAGTTTTAAGATATTTTGGTTTAAAAATTTAAAATATCCGCCTTTATCAAAATGCACAGTGGAAACAATTTTTTTATTTTCTGAAAATGGCCATTGATGTGATAACATTTAATGCTAAATATAAATTTAAAGTAATTATTCGTTATGTATATGTAGATCATTTATTTAAAATAAATTAACAGTTTTCCTACCATCGTAGGTTGTTTTAAACAAAGTTGTTTGAATGCAATTACTCCTTTTCCTTTCTGTTTAAGGGAACACCAATTTTAAAACTGTAAATTTTGAAGTTGACACCGAATGTATTTTGTTTTTTAAACCAGAATTTGGTTCTACATCTGTTAGTTGTAATTTTAAAAAGAAATCTTTAATTTGTTATTATAATATCTGTGAAATATTATTGTCATCCTCTTTCTTTAGAAGAGCACAAATGTTTATATGTTTAATATAGGCTTCACATGACACTCTTATGATACCCATACCATTAAAACCCTTTAGAGAATAATCCACAGAATTTGGAATATCACTGGGAAGCTCTAAAACCTCTTTTTTTACTGATCTTATCATCAAATCTATGTCATGACAAAGATTTGGCTAATTTTATTTAACGGTGCACACTGAAATGAAAAAATTAAAAGCTGGCCAGACATAATTGTTGTACTTTTTGAACTATTTTTATAAAGTAAAAAATTATCGAGTGTAAGAAACCAAATAACGGCTAGCAGCTTAAAAAATCATTTTAGTGCCTATTTGTATATTTTTTTGACATAAGGAACAAATACTCAAAACATTTCTAGGTTCTTTGTAAACACCCTATATATATACAGAATGAAGAAGAGAAATGAAAAATGTATTTTGTATCCGGTTTGTGTGTTATTTATCACAGATAATATGGTTTACTATTTTGGATTAATTATGTTTTATATTTGCCTTTTTCTAAAAACAATTCCAATCAAAGGAAAGTTTTACAATATCATTTTTCAAATCTAATTCAATGTTGGAGAAAATCAAACGTCAAGACTCGAGCAGTAAGTCAAGTGTGATAACATCCACTCCCGCACCCACAGGAAAATTTATTTTCACTTAATCTTGCTTGACATTTCAAAAATGTTAAATTAAATCGACTGGAAACTTTAAATATAATTTTTTAGATTAAAAAAATAGATTATGAACTGTGTTAAAAAGAAACTTCATGTGCATTAAGTAAAGTTGAAAAAATTTTAAATATACTGAGTAGCTTACTATTCACATTTCGACTCTAGTTCATATTTTTAAGACAGGCATCTTTTACAATTTCCAAAAAATCTTTTTATTAAGATATTAATTTTCTGAACATATATTTGTTTATGTAATTTAATTTTTTTCACGATGTCATTTTTTTAGTCTCGATAACTTTAGTATTTCAAACAATATGATGGAATCTGCAAAAAAAACTATTCGTGCAAAAAGCTAAAATATTAAAGTTGCGAACAATTCCAAAAACACCTGTATTGAAGTTTAACTAATTTCAATTAGGTTTTTTATATTATTGTTTAAACGAATGATTTCCTATCTTTTCATAAAATCCATTTTTACTTTCTCCTCCTATACCATAGTATATGGAGAAAGTATTGTTTTCGTCAAAATTTTCGAATTTGAGTTGTTGGTGGATTTATCCATTTTGGTTCCCCCTGAGTCCAAAAAAGTGGTTTTCGGAGTGATGTCTGTGTGTGTGTGTGTCCGTGTGTGTGTCTGGATGTATACAGAGCTAGAGAATGCTCCAATGGTCCGATTTTGGTGAAATTTGGTACATAGGTCCAAACCCACGATAATTCCAGGCGTTTTTTCCATTTTTTTGAATTTTTGATTTTTAAGGGTAGTTTACCCCCAAAAACCGTCAAAAATCGTCAAAAATCAAAATTTCTCAAAAACGGCTCTAACGATTTTGATTAACATTTTGTGGTTTATTAAGCTTAAAATGGTGAATAAAATGACACCACCCGCATCTCCGAGAAAATGCGCGTTAAAAAGTTATGGAGTAAAAAGTGTTTCAAAATTCAATTTTTTGAATTTTCAAAATAACTGTTGCCTTGAAATAAATTTTACTTATCACCATTAAATCAAGCTCAAAAAACTAAATAATCCAGTATTTTGAATTATTGCTCTACGTCAAGTGGTTGCGGAGAAAATTCAATTTTTCGTTTAGCGGTAAACGCAGTACGTTGTTAAAAGTCACAGACGCGCGTAGGGTCAAACGAGCGCTGCTCAGCTGGTAGCTATCCGACTGAGTCATCAAGACATTAATGTTTGGAGCTTTTAAGACCTTTTTTATATTGTTGGGAGAAAGTATGTGTCAGTTAACTGATACCGTTTATTTTCGTTACGATGATTGGTGTGCTGTATTTTATTACATGATTGAATGTCTTGCGTATACAAAAAATATAAACCGTGGTTATCATCATGACATTAGACTTAAATATTTCAAGCTGAGTATTCACTATAATTTTTTATCCAATGCGTGTGTTAAGTTTTATAAGGGAAACATTTGTTACATTTTGTTAACAGAAAGCACTGTATCGTTTATCACAAAACTACTTAACATCATATATGGACTTGACACTAACGGTTTTCATCGTAAAATGAAGCACAAATCTGAGTTTTTCCTCTTATTATTTCATACACAATGAAGTTGTATTTATTTGTGTCAATAAATGCAAAGCCATCTTCAAAATTATACTTCGATTCGTCAATTAATGGTAACAACCAAAAACTAAAAATCTCAAATGGTTCGGTATCGTATCTTATTTTCCATACAAAAAGTTACTTAGTAATAAAAAATTATATATTTTTATTGTTTGGATGAGGCGTATAAACCTAAGAAGATACATTTGTTGAAGTCAATTAAACCTGTGACTGTGAAGATGGTACAATATACTTTTTAGTTTTGTCCCACTGAAGTGAACTCAGGAGACCGAAGTCACAGGAAAGTTTCTCCAGGGGCTTGCCAATATTCTGCTCACCAAAAGCTGCTTTTAGAAAATGTTTGACTTACAACGTTGTCTCATACTTTGCCAAGTTGTTTAGGTTGGGAGATTATTGAATGAAATTGTTCAGGCTTTCAAGGTACCGAAAAAGTTTTTTTTTCATGAAATTGGCTTTATTTCTTTATTGGTTTGACGATTAATGATCAAATTTTATGTATAAAGAAATATATATATAAAAAACATACAAATCAGGTATTAATAAGGTATCCTAATTGATAAAAATCAGGTGAAAATATACTGTATAAATATATTACTTTTATCATCTTTATTTAGTTTAAAAACTTTCTTTTACCGTCTTATATCAGGTGCGTCACGAGGAGGCCACAATTTTTAATCAATATGAACAAACTTGAACAAACGCTTTGTACGCTTTGAACAAACTTGAAACTACGATTATAATGGTTGAAAAATAGAGGGTATATTGTCCCTTATTTATTGTTACAACTGTGGAGTTTTTCTTTCAGCGTGTCCAAAAAGTCTGGAATTTACTATATTAAAAATATTATAAATATTAATAAATATTAAAAAAAACTGTCCTCTTCTTAGGGCACCCCATATATTATAAATCCCGATATATTCATGCTTTTCATAATTTAATTTTGTTTTGTCTGTATAAAAGTATTGTATTTTTGTGCATTTGTTTTTTCTACATTAAAATCAATGGGGAAATTTTATTCTTGGATATGAGCTACCCCCTTTCGAAAAAGACAATATGGCTTATTAAAGCTGCTAAAAATTATTTGGAATGTCATTTCAGCTAGTGAGATTTTTTGTGAAGGAATGTATTAAACCAAAATTACCGAGGTTGTTGGAAGGGATATCATTTATGGTGGTCATCCCTACACAGCTTCACAAGTAGGTGTGGCTCAACGTATTTTAACAAAAAATCAACCAATACTAACCTTATAATAATTTTTTTATACATATTAATCTCCTAAATCTGTAGATAGCTTTCTGTGACTCAATAATATGTAGAAGGTCTTCAATCTGCAGAAATGTACATTATTATTAGTCATTCTTCACAAGATTTTCATACTAGGAAATAATAAATAAATTTTGAAATAATATCTTGATATTTCTAATAATAATAAATTATTAATTGTGTACATAATTACCATTAAAGAAGTTAGGGTGGTAATATCCACTTAGAATATTTTTCTCCATCTTTTGGATGTTCTGGGAAGTTGGAATAAGTTTAAATGTTTAAGATTATATAATCACAGTTCGACTCTTATATAATTAGCAATTAGTTTATTTCGTCTTAGAAAAACATACTTACTTAATTGTAACATTAGTTCAATAAAAAATCTTTCTCATACGAGTAATCTAATTATTTTGGAATTATTTATTTACAATAAGTGTACACATTAAAAATTGTTCACGTTTATTTAAATGAACCAACAATCCATATTATATTCAGTATTAGATTTAAAATTAACTCATGTTGAATGGCAAATATTTAAAACATCTGTTTGGATGTGCACGCTTGATAAATTTCAGATGATATTGAACATTTCCTGATCTTATCCAGAAACATGTCTATTTGTTAGCTCAGTGCACACTAATGTTGAGTTTTTTATGGTGGTGGCTGCGGTGCTCTTTGTCATCTTTATGGGTGTGTTAAAATTTAATTTATTCATGTATTAGATTGTTTTACTTGGTATAATTATATACTCTCATTTATAAATGTCATGTAATGAATATTTTTAACTTAGTGTGAAAAACATCTACATTTACGCCTATAAAAATAGTGTAACTTATTATACAGGGTGAATCTAGTATGTGTCCTAAATAGATTACAGACAAACGCTTGGTTCTATATATTAAAAAAATATTATTTTCCTCTAAATTGCCCCCAAGGATTATTGGAAAAATGTTTCAACTGTGTATAAATATACTAAACAGTAACAAAAACTGTAGGTCACATGTTCGAATCTCAGTGTTTTCAAATGTAAACATTTGCTATGTTATACATCATTTTGAATGTTTAAAAAATATAAACATTTTGGTGAAAAAATAATTTTTTGATCTTTTGCCGTTTTAAAATGACGGCCATTTCTTTGAAAAAAATTTTGCTGTACATTCTGTATTTTCGTAACCATTGCAGAATTCAATATGTGTAATACTCAATAACTGAGCTTTACTCAACATATCTCACATGTAAGCATTATTAAAAAAGTGTTTTAAAATATCATCTAAGAGTCAGTTTTATTTTTAAAAGTTTATTTTCGGAACTTAATCAACCAAATTAGATGTAGTATTGGATTCCACTGCAAAGGAATGTGTAGTTGGTGATTTATTTAAAACCACGTTTGAAAGGTTTTGCATCCCAATGTAGTATCAATAACAGCTTCCTCGGCCACCAACGCAAACGTTAATTAAAACTGTAAAACCGGAAACGATTCCATCCCGAATGTCTTTTTGCAGGTGAAAATTCTATTTAGGACTGTAAAGTCAAATGCAATCGAAATATATTTCTAAACATTCTTATATTGGCAATTTATTGTTTACTGCCAAGTAAAGCCATCCATTTTATTATTTAAGATTGTTAAAGAATTAAAAAATAATTTTTATTAGTTATTCGGTAAAACCAATACGACGAGTTACATGTCATGAAAAATAAAAATTAATACATCAATAAACATAATTTCACTACATTCATGATTTGTCACCTGTTAGTTGTATAGATGTAGGTACAGTAGTACAAATATTTAGATTAATTTATTACCTTTGAAATATTAGTGGTGTCCCAAGATCAATGGTATTAGTAGCCATATTACTATTATTAATATTGTATTGTATTAAATTAATATAAAAGGTATAAACCGTATTACTTGGAAACTTAAATATATCTTCAAACATATTTTAAAACTATAAATATTAAATAAATTTTAAAATAAAGTCTTCAAATTTCTAATAATAGTAAATCTTTATTGGCGTGAGGCCTTTTGTTTACAATGTAAATATCACCAGACCACAACTGATACAATAAGTAATTTACATTTTTAACTCTGCTAAAACATATGACTTACATGGCTTTTTTAAATTATGTTCAAAATATTACATTAAAAATTAATGCTATATAAAATTTTGTTTAGTTTAGGTCATACATTTAAGAATGTTATGAACGGCGAATTTTGAATTGGTCCTGGTTCGTTGTTCACAAGTTGATATTTTCGTTTGTTCATTTCAAGGGTTTCATATGCATCCAAATATTGGTAATTATTGATTTCCTTTATTAAATTTATTTTTGAAAAACTGTGTCCAGTTTCAATAGCATGCTTTGCCATTGCAGATTTTTCGGGCCTGTTGTATTTGACGTGGCTGATATGTTCTTTTAATCGAGTTTCAAGTTTTCTTTTTGTTTGCCCTACGTAACTTATCACAGTTTTCACATGTTATTTCATAAATTCCTGATCTTTGCTCTTCTTTTAACTTCGGATTTCCTAAAATATTCCTAAGTTTTGATTTTGATGAGAAGCTTACATTAATTTTGGCATGTTTTTTAATGCATTTGTTATTTTGTTACTATAGGAAGTATACGTTATTGATTTCCAAACTTCTTCTTTTTTCTCATTTTGATACATTGTTGTTCTTGAATTTTTAAATTTTTTGTATTTTCTTTCTATTAATAATTTTGTTAATCAAATCAGGATTGTAACCGTTGAAACAAGCAATTGATCGGATCTATTTTACTTCTTTGGCATACCTTTCGTCATTAAGTGGTGTATTTAGAAGTCTGTGTACAAGGCTATTATATACCGCTCTCTTTTGGGAACGAGGGATGAAAGAATCTTTTGTAATGTAACGATAATTACTTGTTGGTTTTCGATAGATGTCAAATTCAATATTTTTAGTCTTCTTTCTTATTAAATTTAGGTCTAGGAAGGGCAAATAATAATTATTATTTTAAAATTGATTTATTTCTAATAAGAAGAGCTTGTGCAGAATGATATAAATATTAAGTTAGCGTTCACGCCAGGCCTTTGGTGGTGGAGTGTATAGTGACAAGAGTAAACGAATATACAGTCCCCTGGGCCTTTAGGCTCGCTTTTTATTGGTGTCGTGGGGTGCGTTCAACGTTACAGAGATTTAATTTATCAGAAGATTCACTTTAAAAATTATTAAATATATTTTAGTATTAAAAAAATATTTATATGTAAACAAATTTGAAACACATACTTGTGTTTATTTATAGACGAAACTTGAAGAGTAATACTTTTTTATTCATTTTCTTTCAACTAATTTTTCAAGGTTACAATGTTTTACAACCTTCACCAAATTATTTTTTGATGTTTTGATCAAAATGTTTGGAAGTTCAAGAGCAATATTCTGTTATAATACACAGCCAATACAATGTGAGAAAGTAAGGAGAACCCTTTCTGTAACATTTCTATTAGTTGAGTTCGTTTAGTATTTGATCGTTCTATTAAAATTAGAGCACGTCACATACATCTTTTAATATTAATACTTTAATGATATTGTCAATAGTACACTACTGTTTTTATAAATATATTGTCTAATTTTCCTCGCTAATTTCTCACACTAGATAAGCGAGCACTATAAATGATAAATGACTCTACCTGCCTTTTAAATCATTTGAGACATAAGAGCTGAAGACTTGGCGAGGACGAGCTGTTATTTTTTATGGCGCTATTTTTTCTCCCTTTTTTATAACAGATAAAATCGGTCTGTCTTTAGTTTTTTGGCACCAATTCATTAAAATCTTCCAGCCACGATATATATATATTTTATGATTTTATTCTAAGGCTTGATAACATTATGTGCGAGGTGAATCCGAACCCAAAACGATACTTAACATCGTTTAAGATAATAATACAATATCTGTTTTATGGAGTTGGCCAAATTTTTAAATTAATACACAATCATTACCTTATAACAGATTTTAATCATGATCAAATAGTGCTCCCTGTTTTTGATATCCAACAATCTCTTACGATACTTTACATCTTGAGTGTTGACAAAAGTACATTAACGTTTCTGGAGAGTTACTATCAATTGTTTTGTAAATAGAACAAAACATTTTTATAGCAGATTTACTCCATGATCACCTAGTGCTCCCTGTTTTCAAACGAAAAATTCCAAAATGTTAAGTTATAGATAATGGATATAAATTATTGTATGCCTTTTGATGGAGAAAACCAGTCACTAACATTCACTCCTCAACTTGGCAGCCTTTAAGTTCTTTGAATGCAGACCCAACAGTTAGGCAATATTCAACCATCAATAGATAATATATAGTTATTATCTAATATAGTTTTAAATTAATAAAAAAACATAGAAGAGTAGTTTACTAACATCCAACTTTAAATCCTCAAATCCTTAAAATCCTTTTAATTTTAATTTATTGGGAGTGGGATCGATCCCGAAAGTTCTTGGTATTTAGATTACTTTTCATGCGACAAATTAACAGTCAAAAGCAAACACTTGATTTCCTGACAATTTTCTAGCTTATATTGTTGTAATTTATTTTCTCGAAATTCAAATCATCTTTTAAAAGTTTACTGAAAAAATACCTTTAAAAATAAAATTTTAACCTTATCTGAAATCATTAATTGTACACAATTCTTACATCATGTAAAATATTAATTTATTACATTTTGTTATTGTTAAGATTATACTTCACTAGATAAATCATACTGAACTTCAAAGTTGAATGGTAAAACTGACATAACTGATTTTTGTCTCGACGATGAAATTAATGATTTTAAGTTAAATTACACAACGAAGTGGAAAAACCGTTTCTTCACAGTAACTGACACTGGGTGGTTAGAGAACTTTTCATTTTACATACGCCAATTTAATGATAAATGTTTCAAAAGAGTTTTAGATGAATTTTTTAACCGTAGAGATATAACAGCTATTCGGATATGGATTGTTCGTCAGTAAAGCATTTTAACGAGTTGAAGGGAGTATTGAATGTTCACATTGCAGCCCTTTTACTCCGTAAATTAAAATCTCTCTACCATAGGATCTAAAATTATTGAATATCATTAAAGAAATTTTCTGTACCATGAACCTTTTCTATTTTGTCATTAGTAGACTATAGTTTAATTAGTACGAGTATTTATGTGTCAGACGGAAAGTTTATTATTTTTTTGAATCTTCAGTTATAGGTTCTATTGATTATAATTAATCAAATAATAATAAAACCCTAAGATACTGCGCATATTACAAAACTACAATAAATAAAGTCAACCTCAATGTTCTCGTTGGACAAAATGCTAGAGCCAACTAAATTTTTTTATATATTTCAAAATGTTTTAAAATATGTTTCATACAAGTCTTCAAGTTTTTTATCATTAATTTGAACTATAAATTATCCCAGTCAAATTTATAAAGTTAAAAGAAGTATAACAATAAAAATTAAATTTCATTCGTTAGCCGGCCCTGGCACATTTATCGTCACCCACCAGCAATCACTAAATTATTTATAGAAAAAAAAAAAAACTTGTCAGTAATCCAAAGTTGACATCAATTATTCTTCAAAGGATATTTCAATACTCTGATTTAAAAAAAGCCCCCTTAATTATAAACACATATGAGATATTGTTCAGTATACCGGTACTAATTGAATATTTTAATCTATTCTACGTTACATGGGTATTTCCCTTTGAAAGCATGTTAAATTTCTATTGCGTCCAAACAACAATTACTGGTACACTCGGCAACAACAGCCGCCTTCCGGCAAATAGTCATCAAGCACCGAGTAATTTAATACTCGAACAGTTTTTTCGGCGTTTAATTACCCTCCCATGTTGCAAAATAAGTCAAGTATTTCAAACGTTTAATAATTAAACCCAGATTTTATTTCGTGTTCGTAAATAACTAATAATGAAAAAGTACACATCTGTAAGTCCTTTTATTTACTTCACAATCTTTTATTTTAAATTATGTCAAAATTAGGAATTATATGCAGAAATATTTTAGTACATTTTTTATGTCAAAAAGACCTTGGCCTAAAATTAGTAGCTTTAATCTTATACCATGCTATTAAAAACTAAACTAAACCTGTTTGTTTCTACTAAAACATTTTTAATCCTTCTTTAAATAATTTAAAATATTCTTTATATGCAAAATTTTGTTGAAATTCTTACTTACGAAAACACAAAGCTACGCTGCCTATTTTAATAAGAAATATGAAAAGACATCAGAGATTTGCTGGAATTATAATTATTTTCAACATTCAAAATTTTCGGAATAGAAATTCAAAGCGTTTTAGCATAAATTTTATAGAAAAGAACAAGAGGCTCGACCCAAATTGGGTGTCTTGGTTGTTGACTATAAAGAAAAATTATATTATATAAGATATACTAGTAATTTATATAAGGTATACTCGTATTATTACTCAAACTATTAAACTATAAACTACTTACATTGACAAAAAATTCAATACTATTCAGAAAACATTGTATCAATTATTATGTTAGCAATAATATTATAGTAGTATAGGGACAATAATAAATTTTAATTTAAGAAAATCTGAATACTCCAAACTCAATTCTTTTTTAAGATTCAGGAGTTTTAACGCCCTACCGGACGTTCAATATCAGTTGAAAGCAATAACTTCCTTCCTGACGGTTTTCCGTCCTGATATTGGTGTAATTTGATTTCCTGAACTTTTCGCCACCCCTGGATGTGATAAATATCTAAGTACAAGTGTAAAACATTTAGTCTCATCACTGTATTGGCTGATAACTATTTACGTTTTAAATTAAGTGTTTTTAATTCAGCGATTTAGTTAATTGGAGTAGGATCAATCCTGAAAATTCTTGGTATTTAGATTACTTTTCACGCGATAAACCTTGCGATTTTCAATTTAAAACATTTTAAAATCTTTTGTAATAGTGTTTTATCTTGTCCATTTTCATTATTGAGTGCTTAAATTAATTCAATGCATCTCGCTCTTTCAACACATACTATTTGATCATATTCACCTTAAAATACCCTAGATAAAATCGGCGATATCAGTAATTAGTAAAAAATCTACTCCTATAATTCCGTTTTAAAATCGTTCAGAAAAAAATCTACGGAACCGATTTTATTAATAAATGCGTCGTTAGAAAGCTCTCTCCCTTTAAATGTACAAATAATTATTAAACTTTGTTTTTGCTTGGATTTATTGTAAAAAATTAAAGAAATCATGTTTTTAATAAAAAAAATACATTGAAAACAAGGTTTTTCACATTTTTTATTTGGAGTCAAGTTTTAGCTGAATTTATTGAATATTTTCAATAGATTAGTCATTTTAGTAATTTTAATAGTCATTTCATAAAATTTTATTTTATTTCAGAATAAAACCATCAAATCTAGTCGATTTAACCTCCATTAAAAGTTATATGCAAAAAAAGATAAGAAACCTCCAAATTGTTTGTGTTGAGAAAATACTGAATTAAAGATATTTTTATTAAACTTTGTACAGTCTAATCCACAGTTCTAATGGACCAGTTCTATATAATATAAACCTCATTGAATTTGCTTACAAAGTTAATGACATTTGAATATTCTCGATCGTCATTGTTGAACTCCTCATTTTCCACGAGATTGACCAAATAACATGTTAAACTTTTCTAACAATCCGAATAGTTTTATCGACCCTGAATCGTTGACACATGTAAAATACGTATTTCATATCAAGTAAATTTTTATCTGTATATTTTTATTACATTGTATGTACACTTTACAATTAATAAAACAATTAGTATTTTAATTCCTTTATTCCTTTTGAGTATGACTCAAGGTTCACAATCAATCATGATAAATTTGTAATAATGACTTTCTCAGTATCTTAAGATTTCTTCTTCCAAAACGTAAATAGATCATATGAAATAAATCATCAGGACAAATCTTCTAAACATATGCGTTGAAAACATAAAATTACTTGAAAATGGTTTTTAATTTGTAATCAATTTCAAGTTTTAATCGATATATTAATAGACAACCATGTTTCTTTTCCTCCTTTACTCAACTTGAGTGCATCGTAGGATAAATCATCGCACGTTGGAAAGGTAGAAGAGCAGAATCCCATTATTTACATCGGCCACCAAGGCTATACCTTACAGGCTTTCAAAGTTTTGATGTTAATGTTATGGAAGAAGAGTAAATGATTGAATATTTTGACAGCATAAATAAGGAAAATTTATAGCGAAACAGGAAGAACAGGGTTTTTAAATTATAAAATATATTTTACTAATGGGGTCCTAATTAACAGACATTTTGGTCGAATTCGACCAGTGGGGATCTCTGGTATATTATGCTGTATTTTATAACGGCATAAAATATTGTTTTAGTTACGCCTGTATTGCAGGCCATCTGTGCGGTTAATGAAGGAATGGTAGTATTTTGATAAAAGAGGCCTCTAGAATCAAAACTCACATTATCCAAAAAAATGAATTTTCAGTATGAGCCAAAAACCGATTTATATATGTTCCAGCACAATTTGTTATATATGCTGTATGTTATATTGAAGATTAGTCTCATCAGTAAAAATGGAGATTTCTTCTGGTAAATTGGTTGTAATAATATTAGTAAGAGCTATCAACACAACGTTATTGCTACAAGAAATACATTTGAGCTACTTATTGTCCTATTGAATTAAAAGACGATAGTTTACAACAACAAAATTAATAAATAGTTCAAAAATTCAGTCTTGTCAAGTTTTGTCTTGTTTTGTCAAAACCCAATAGTAAAATTAATTATGGTTTGTAAATTCTTCTTCTTTGAAACACTGGGTTCATTTTATAAAATACTAGCTTAACCGGCATGCTTTTTAATGCCAACCTGAGTTATCTTTTGCCCTTCAGGCGAGCTCGTTCGCTATGCTCATTTGCCGTCAGGTTTAGCTCGTTCGCTTCGCTCACTCACCTTCAGGTGAGCTCGTTCGCTACGCTCACTCGTCTAAACTCTTTAATGTTCTATAGTTATTTTTTTATTACCAATCTTCCCTAAATACTTTAAATGTAAACAGCCGTTTAAAGAACTAATATTTCTAAATGTTATCATGTGTTCCAATACAAAAATTTTGCTTTCATAACAATAACATGGAAACTTTGAAGACGTTGTGGGCCGGAGACCTGAGGAATTTTCTTTCATAAGAACCTTCTTCTGACAATAACAATCACAACAAAAAAAGAATTAGGGAAATCAGTCCAGCCGTACACACGTGATGACGTGACCAAGGGAAATATGGATTGATTTACAGTGTATCATGAAATTGTTTAAAAGTATTGTATTAAAATAAACTCTCCTTGCAACCAAGAAGGCGACATGAGTGTAAGTAGAAGACCTCTTTTTGCTGTGTTCAAAATTTTACTAACCATAGTAATGCTGAATCAGATTTGAGCATTTGTCGGTGTTGTACCTGCCCCTGGCTTAATTTATGGCCCAAGTTTACCTTTTAACAGTAGAATGATTTAGGGTGTTAATCGAAATGTTAAGAAAGGAAATTACCAGCTCGAGGGTGTTGGTCTCCGCAAGCCCTCGCCGCCGCCGCCGCCCTAGTGGAGCGTTGGGGTGTGTATTTAGAAACCCAGTTTATTATAAATGTCTTTAACTTCGTTGACCTCACTCATTGTGATAAATTACTAGTATCATGTCATTTTGCAAATTGTCAAACGTAGTTTTTTTATTTCAAAGGGGGGTGATGTTGTTCGCGTCCGCAGCATTCCATTAAAGCTGCACGTACTCCCCGGGTGGTGCTAAACGAACAACAACTTTGGCAGCTGAACCATCACGCACGTGATCTCTCAGCTATGCCAGCTGCCAGACAAAATACAAATGGCCTTTTCCAGGCCAATTAAAAAATTTAGGCTGTGTTAGCTCTGTAAAGAGAGATCTACTTTTTGTTTTAGTGTTTATCTTTTTACATATACTGACTCAGGTGCTCTACACCGCAGAATTTATTTTCTTATTCTAAAACCTGGTGGCTGGCTAAATTAGCCATACGATATACATTCGTATTTTTAACAAAATCACAACATCTTAATATTCGTTAAAATATTGTTATAAACACCACTTTTATTTTTTTATATATCAGAACATTTATTCGATTTATGTACATAATTAATGTGCATAATATATGTACATAGTTAACCCCTAAATTTGAAACCTTCAAATTCAAAATTGGCTCTCCCTTTTCGACTCACATGATTGGCATCCTCATGAAAATCCAGGTAATGTTTTTACCATTTTTTTTTTTTTTTTGAAAATTTTTTGCATGTGTTTGAAGAGTGTTTTCCTCTCAGTAGGCCAAACACCAAACCGAAATCAGGTAAGAAAGCAAACCATCCCTGGTATACTGCTGATCTTCACAGGCTTAAGGATCAGGTAAAACATACTTATGACATGTTTAAGCTAATTAATAACAACTCATGTAAAGTAGCCTATAAGAATGCCAAGTGTATATACAAAAAAGCTGTCAATGAAACTAAACTGAAGTTTAATGCTCACACAATTGAAAAATCAAACAATAAGTGCAAGGCAGCATGGGCAATTATTAAGCAGAACACAAGGTCAGTGTTCACTGATAACAATATTCCTTTGCATCCCGATGTTTTGAATGACCATTTTATTTTAGCTGTCAATAATATCAGAGAGAATATTATCAAACCTAACATCACCTATGATCAATTCCTCAGCCATATTCCTGATAAGCAGCTCCTTTTCAATTTCTCACCTGTAAGCCCCAGTGATGTCCTTACAACCATAAAAAATATGAAACCTTCCAAATCCAAAGATCTCTATGACATTTCAAACTGGTTTATTAAGGAAGTTGCCGAAGTAATTGTGACACCCCTGACATGTTGCATAAACACCTGCCTTCGCGAAGGGTTTTTCCCTGAATGCTTGAAAATTTCCAAAATCTCACCAAAATTCAAAAAAGGGGTTAAGACTGACCCAGGCAACTATCGGCCAATCTGTCTAGTACCTATACTGTCCAAGGTATTAGAACATATTATCTACAACCAATTAAGTCAATTCTTTGAGCATCACTCACTGTTTAACTCAAAACAATTCGGTTTCAGGAATGGACAGTCCACTTTGGATGCAATTGATGCTATGGTACAGGACATTCTCAGGGCCTTTGAAAATAAAGATTATGCCTGGGCCACTTTCATAGATCTTAGCAAGACTTTTGATTGTGTTGACCATGGCATATTGCTCCATAAGCTGGAATTTTATGGGGTAAAAAACACTGCTCTCAATCTTTTCAAAATGTACTTAACAAACCGAAGGCAGGTGGTATATGTAGGGGGCGAGCGGTCTTCCATGGCCGTATGCAACTGTGGGGTGCCCCAGGGCTCTGTCCTGGGCCCCCTCCTTTTTCTAGTGGCCATAAATGACCTACCTTCCTGCCTTGACAGTAATGCTTATTTATACGCAGATGACACCACTCTAATGTCATGTAACAAGGACATCCCCATCCTTGAAAACATGGCCAAACTTGCACTATCAACTGCCTCAGATTGGTTCTCTGCAAACAGTTTTCTCTTGAACCAAACAAAGACACAAACAGTGGTTTTTGGCCTTAGAAATATTCCCCAACCCAATTACCAATCCTACAGCTCTGATGTCAAATTTCTGGGAGTTACTCTTGACAGCAAACTATCCTGGGCACAACATACAGAGCATCTCTGTGCGAAATTGAGTAGGCTAACCTACCTTTTTCGTAGGCTACGGGATGCAATACCTGAAAGCTATGTAAGAACTGTCTATTTTGCCCTGATTCAGTCCACACTTAGCTATGGTCTCATTTTCTGGGGAAATAGCCCTCATATATCTGATGTTTTGCTTATCCAAAAAAAAAAGTACTAAGAATAATTGCCAAAGTAGATTCCACAGAACACTGTCGCCCTTTATTTATATATTTTAACATTTTAACTGTTATTAATTTATATATTTTTAATATTCTGTTATTTATTTTTAAGAATTTGGATTCTCATTTGGCGAGGGCAGATGTGCACAATTACAATACCAGAGACAAAAATAGAATTAATATTCCATTTGTAAGGCTTAAAAAGACCAAATCTAGCTATAGGACCATGGGTCTAAAGTGTCTCAATAAACTCCCAATAGATATCCTTAACCTTCCCTATGGAGTCTTTAAAAAGAAATTATTCAAGTGGCTCGTAAGTAATCCTTTCTATTCCATGAAGGAATTCCTGGATCTCCCAAACTCCGTGATAAAAATCTAATTCCCAATCCAATTCCATCGTACCGTACCTGAATGCTGATGATGTATGTCAAACTATGTTTTTATTCCTCTCTTTTTTGTTTTAGCCCTAGTCAAAAATATATATTATTAAATTACATGACAATTGTTTCAACATGAACCACACTGACAATATCAAATGCAAAATGTAATGTGCCTATTGATAATAAATATTTGATTCTTGATTCTGATTCCCTTTTCGTCAGGAAACCCACTGTTTTTGTCGTCAGCTTCGAAGGTAGAAAATAAATAGTCCACATTCATCATTTTTTGCATATACAACTACAGATAAAGCCCTATCCAACGACACCAGTAACTTGGAAATCGGTTGAAAATTACGCAAGGGGTTCTCTTAACATAAAACCCTTAGCGTATTAAATAAGTAAATATATATTATTATTTAATCACCTCAGTACTTAACACGTTTTAAGACGCGGATAATATTTTAAGGCGAATTTGAATTAAGTATGAGTATTACAGTGAATGAGATTATTAGTAACCTCATCAATGACCTCGGTCTTAAAATGTGAATTGCAATGGAAAGCTTAAATATATACCTTAAATACAAAAAAAAAAAAAAAAAACTATTATTTAAGTAATTTATTTTGAACAATTATTGAATATTTTTTTGAAATGAATCAGTCACCACCGTCATGACTTAACTATAATTTTTTTTTACTAAGAAAGTTTTGAGAAAGCTCCATGAGATGCAAAGACAGAATTTAATATCGTAAATATTTTCATTGCTCTTTTTAAATGCCTACATGCATCTCTATACCCCTTTGAAATACACAAAAAACGCAATTTATTTTTAATGTATACAAAAATTTTACTGTTTTAATAACTAGTACCAGAGGGACCGGGCTTGTGCTAGGTAAAATTAATACTTTCGTTTCTCACACAAAGCTATTTCGCCCTCTTCCTTTTTAAGAAGAGTTCATTCGCTTCGCTCACTCGCCAGGCCAAACGGTGCTGCACTTTGGTATAATTTTCCTAAACCACAGGTTAAAAATGTAACACATTAGTTTATATCTACCGTTGTCAGCTGATTTTTGTTCAATTTCGGAAACTTTGAAGGGCTCTAGGACGAAACCCAGATTTTCCCAGACATAGAACCAGCTCCAATCGATTTCTGGTGGCCAAAACCCCATATTAATCAACCAAAACCATTTTAAATACCTCGAGAGAAAAATTTTTTGTCCGTGCAAACAGTGAATCAAATATAAAATGAAAATGAAACCTAAAGTAAATTTCAACACTATAAGGGACTTATGGGAATAATAATTATAGACCAGAAAAAGTCTGTTTAGGGTACATAAAACCTTTGAAATGACGTTTATTCTGTTGAACATAAATTATTCATATTACACTTTGACTTCTAGATCTATCACATCTAAATACTGAGTTATCAGGGTTTTAAACATTACTTAATTAAGGGGCACCATTTTGACTTTGGAACAAATTATAAATGCTTAGGTTTTTAGGATATTGAGAAATCTATTTACAAAGAAAATAACTATCTAAATCGTAGTAACGATATAAAGTTATTTACTTATGGTCTGCAAGTTTAATTGGAAAACTTTTGAAAGCCCTTATCATCTGTTTGGTTGTTATAATAAATTTAAACCGTAACAAGCCGAGGCGCTCCACGGGATTGTTATCCTACAGTGTCTAAAGCGGATTGTTTCTGAACAACAGGGTTGTAGTTATCAGAGTGTGTGTGACTTATAACTCATTTGGCTGAGAATTAAATCGTTCGTGCTGACAGATAAGGGTTTTAAAATTTCGTTTATAAAATAAATAGTATGTTAAACAATGTACAAAACCATGTTAAAATCATAACTGTACCATCGTACATAACTGCAATGAAATAATTAAATGAGTTATAAAATACTGTATGAGTACGAATACGAATTAATTCTACAGTAGCCTCCCTCAACCGGCCACCTCGGGACCAGGCCTCGGCCGGATGACGATTCGGCCGGTTAAACCGATGTACCTTTAAAAACGCCAACCTAAAATTTGCATGGGCTGAATACAATTATGAATTTAAAAACAACTCTTTTGTTACTCTATATAATTTATAGCCAACATCCGACACCCATGAAATTCACAACTAATAATGATTTGTTTCCTTATTGTGTCTACATGATAGCACGTCCAAACGCTTTCACTTCCTGTGGCATACACTTTCGCCCAGGACAGTTAATTTTAATTGGTTTGAAAAGGTCAATACAGTATTATAGGCTAACGTTGAATGGAATGAAATAGTAGATAAGAAAACAATGTTTCTGGCGAAACACAGCCGGTTAAAGTGATGTTAAGATAAAAAATGGCCGGTTAAAAATATTTTGTTTTTGTGCCCGGGTAGGGCAGTTGAAGTGGAGACCGGTTTAACAGGAGGCCGGTTAAGAGGGAGTCTACTGTAGCTGAACTAGATATTGAACTACTACTTCCATGTTTTAGGTCTGTTGACCATTTTATTAAGAAAATTCAATCAAATAAAGTTTATAAAAGAATGTTTATTAGAAAATGCATTAAGTATAAATAATACTAAGTGTCCCCTTTGTAATTTATAACTACATACATTATACGATGGTCAAACTTATTCAATAAAACATGATTAGTATTTTATAAATATGCAATAGCGATTGCTAAAAATATTGTATAATTAATTTCTATTTGTAGAATGGATAAATTTGTCACTTTAGTTCACTACTCAACAATTCGATTATGACATAGTAACTCATTCAAATCCTTTAATGCATTAATTAATACCTACCCATGAGTTTTTGTAGTTAATGTTACCTAAAGTAAACACAGTATATCATACATGAAAATCTCAAAAGAATGCTATGTTTAAAATAGGTGATATTAAAAGTAGGTACAATCGACGTTGTAAGCCAACTGGTCATACAGGAACACAGCAGGTGAATTGGCAGATTGAATGTTTATTTTAATCAGCGTGGGCGATGCTTTGAGTTCCGAGAACCACAAAAACTTGATGTTGTTCTATCCGCGAAAACCTCCGTGCTTTGAGATATTTATTTTTCCATTTATAATTGCAATTTACATCTCAAAAATATTTACCATCCTTTCAATTAAGTATAAATCAATTTAACACTAGGTTTATCTTAGTGATAGGTTTTAAACGTTCATAGGACTGTTGTAAACAAGCCAAAAATAACATTTTTTATATTCACTGTAAAAAGTTTTTTTATCATTCTGCAAAAATCAGCCTGCTTTTTGCTTTCACAATATTTCCAAAAACGTATCATTTTTGTCCTAGGATTGAAAAATTAGCTGAAAATTTTTTAACCCAAGGACTGAGAAGTCAGCTGTTTGCTAAGTGTTATTTACTAATTTTGTATGCAGAATATTTAAATTCAAATGTAATAAAAAGCATTTTTTGTAAATAACAGAAATTTAAACTCTGTATTTTACTTACTTTGTAAATATAACCTAGAAAATACAACTTTATAATTAATTGTGTTATTGTTTTTTGTTTTTTTGTTTTTTTTTAATGTCCCTATATCATTCTCATTCTAGATTTCTTGATTTGAACTACACATATCACTTAATCACATGAAAGTTCATGACTAAATGGATTATGTTCTCAAATCAAATAACATTTCAGTAATCAACCTTTACAAGTTCATTTTTAAGGCAAGTAAAAATTCCAAAGACTATCAATTAATTGAGATATGATATCTTTATTACATGGCTTTTATCCTTTTGTAGGAAAGATTTCTCATTATATCATATAAAGAAATTATGTAATAAAAAAAATTATGAAATTTTTCTTTTTCATCAACTTAAATGCAACGGGTAGTTGTATTATTTATTCAGTAATGCTATTGCTGGTTAGTTGCATACAGTGGAGTCAGTTTATTGCCAATTCTATCAGCCGATGTCGACCCGGATTGAGGGTATTGCCACACAGAGAAGGTTCAGATTGGACACCCTTATTGGATTACGCTACCCTAGACTGCCGGGGAGTTGACGGTGTTGGCCATGCCGCTGCCGTCAAGAATAATAACATGACCTGTAACAGAGACCGGGTCGATGGAAAGTGGCAGCAACATACACAGGCGTTCAGGTCCTCTTGTTCAACACCAAAGGGCGAAAGAAAGATTCGATGTAGCCTTAGATAAATTGTGATAAATATAGAGCCATGTCTAATTGGTATATGAAGTGCAATAAGCCTTAAAATTTGAGAAATGTCGTATAACAAACTTCAGAGTTATTGGCTGAATATCTGAGTGGTTGGTTACAGAGTCTATGAATCCAAAGGTTGAGCTAGAATTTCTATTTTCTAAATTTCAAGATACAAAATACGGTTTTGAGTGACAAAAACAAATATATCGGGTTTTGGGTCTGTCACTAATAGGAATCAAATTTGACCTTAATGTAAACCTTAATTGCAGGATAATTCTTTCTTTCTTTCTTGAACAGTAGATTATAACTAAGAAAACATTTAGATAGAATAAAGTTGATTCATCATTTTTATTTATTTACTAGCAGTTACCCGGCGCGCGTTGCTGCTCTCAAATTAAGTTGTTTACATAAATAAAGCTATTTTAATATAACAAAAAAAGATAAGTTAAGTTTTAAGTTTTTTAATATAACAAAAAAAAGTCAATGACATAGAAAGTAAGTATATTAATATTACCGTAAGGCCAAAAGATAAACAGGCATTTTGCAAATTTAAACCCAGAATAGTCAAAGTTTGCCTTGTATCTTATTGATCGTAATTGCAAATGCAAGAGCACCTATGAGCAAAGAGGCACGTCCATGTCGAATATCAACCCCGGAGGCCCTAAATTAATTTTAAAATTCAGTGGAGAACAGCGCTACTAAAAAATATATTTGCAAAACCATTATTGGTGAGTACCTATGAACAAAGAGGCATGTCCAAGTAAAATTTCAACCATGGTGGCACTAAAGTAATTAATTAAAAGTCCAGTGGGGCGCAGCCCTAAAGAGCTTAAAAATTATATTTGCAAAACCGTTTCCTAGTGAGTAGATATGAACAAAAAGAATCGTACATCAAATTTCAACCCCGGTGGCCCTAAAGTAATTTTAAAGTCCAGTGGGGGCGGAGCCCTTAAGTGCTTAAAAACGATATGTGCAAAACCGTTTCTTAGTGAGCACCTATGAACAAAAAGAATCATCCATATAATTTCAACCCCGGTGGCCCTAAAGTAATTTCGAAGCCCAGTGGGGCGGAGCCCTAAAGAACTTCAAAAACTATATTTGCAAAACTGTTTCTTGTGAATACCTATGAACAAGGAGGCACATCCATGTTAAATTTCAACCCTTGTGGCCCTGAAGTAATTTTGAAGTCCAATGGGGCAGAGCCCTAAAAAGCTTCAAAAAATATATTTGCAAAATTGTTTCTTAGTGAGTACCTATGGGTAAAGAGCATCGTCCATCAAATTTCAACCCCGGTGGCCCTAAAGTAATTTTGAAGTCCAGTGGGGTGGAGCCCTAAAGAGCTTAAAAAATTATATTTGCAAAACCGTTTCCTAGTGAGTACCTATGAGCAAAGAGAATCGTCCATGTCAAATTTCAACCCTGGTGGCCTTGAAGTAATTTTGAAGTCCAATGGGGCAGAGCCCTAAAAAGCTTCAAAAAATATATTTGCAAAATTGTTTCTTAGTGAGTACCTATGGGTAAAGAGCATCGTCCATCAAATTTCAACCCCGGTGGCCCTAAAGTAATTTTGAAGTCCAGTGGGGTGGAGCCCTAAAGAGCTTAAAAAACTATATTTGCAAAACCGTTTCCTAGTGAGTACCTATGAGCAAAGAGAATCGTCCATGTCAAATTTCAACCCTGGTGGCCTTGAAGTAATTTTGAAGTCCAATGGGGCAGAGCCCTAAAAAGCTTCAAAAAATATATTTGCAAAATTGTTTCTTAGTGAGTACCTATGGGTAAAGAGCATCGTCCATCAAATTTCAACCCCGGTGGCCCTAAAGTAATTTTGAAGTCCAGAGGGGTGGAGCCCTAAAGAGCTTAAAAAACTATATTTGCAAAACCGTTTCCTAGTGAGTACCTATGAGGAAAGAGAATCGTCTATGTCAAATTTCAACCCTGGTGGCCTTGAAGTAAATTTGAAGTCCAATGGGGCAGAGCCCTATAAAGCTTCAAAAACTATATTTGCAAAATTGTTTCTTAGTGAGTACCTATGGGTAAAGAGCATCGTCCATCAAATTTCAACCCCGGTGGCCCTAAAGTAATTTTGAAGTCCAGTGGGGTGGAGCCCTAAAGAGCTTAAATAACTATTTGCAAAACCGTTTCCTAGTGAGTACCTATGAGCAAAGAGAATCGTCCATGTCAAATTTCAGCTCCAGATGTCCTAAAGTAATTTCAATGTCCAGTGAGGCGGAGCCCTAAAGTGCTTAAAAAACTATATTTGCAAAATCGTTTCTTAGTGAGTACCTATGGGTAAAGAGCATCGTCCATCAAATTTCAACTCCGGTGGCCCTAAAGTAATTTTGAAGTCCAGTGGGGTGGAGCCCTAAAGAGCTTAAAAAACTATATTTGCAAAACCTATGGACCTATGGTCCACCTTTGGACAAAGAGAATCGTCCATGTCAAATTTCACCACCTGTAGGCTTTTAGTGTAATTGTGAGCTTCCGTAGGGCGGAGCCTTAAAGACACACAAACATCAACATTATACCTCACACCTGGTTACTTCTATGATTATAAGCATCTGCTTGAATGAAACTTTCAAATTTTTTAATTACAGCAGTTCATTTTGTAAACACTAAATTTCTAAAATCTGACACTGCACCATTGTATGCCCTCTGGGGCAGAGCCCTTTGGACAGATTTGCACTAAACTTCACACAAACCATCCTTGATTAATGCTTAATAATGCCTGAAAGTTTCGTTGCAATCTGTTGAGCGGTTTCGGAGTCTATAGGCAACATACATATATATTTATATATATATATATATATATACACAAATATATATACATACTTCCTCTTTTATAGATATAGATGAACACCTCACCATGCTCACTCTGTTGTCAATCTCTTTCAAATATTTAGGCATGGTAATTTTGGATTATTTTGTTATCTTAACATACAAAAAAAGTCGCAAAATGATGCTAGGATTACTTCTCCTTACTGTCACGGGAAGCGCTCTTTCTACCTCTCAAATGTCAAAATGAGCATATTTGTTTACAAAAAATCAAAACAATAACAAACCTCTGTAAAATTATTCTAGTCATCTGTTTTCATTCAACCAATCAGCATAATCTTTACCATCTCGGTGGTGCTATCTGTTTTTCAGGGGCGGCGTTTTCACTTCCCCATAAGGATGTCCCTACTTATTCGGTTATTTATACATTGGCTACACTTTGAAACCTGCATTCTGACGAATTCTATCGGCGACAAGGTGAACTACAACGAGTTAATTGTAAATATAGAACATCTTTCAATAAATAAAAACCATAAAATGCCGTCCAGATGTCGCTTTCGGCAGTTTTGCAATTCGTTATGGAGAAATAACGTAGGACCGCGAAGAGGTCCCTTTTCTGAAATATCCACTTTTCACGACATGCTTTGATAAAAACATTATTTTCTTGAAAACTACTGTGAGTTAAGACAAAAATATGTGTTCTCATTAAAAAGGACATTTACAGCTTTATTTTGGTACCAAAATCGTTTCTTAAATATGAAAAAAAATGTTTTATGCTAATTTGAATTTTCAAATAGATTTTTCTGAAAATGGCTATTTTTTTCTCACGTAATTTCAAAATCCTATATCTATAACAAAAAAATCGTAGACTTGCGGGACTTGCGCCAAATTGTTAGGAATTAAATGAGGAATTCAAAAATATGAATAACTCAATATCGAAAATTGCCGCGAACAGGTCCCTTTTTCCTTTCCGCCTCACAGTTTTGTGGAAAACGGTCCTCTAGTTTCCGAATCCATAAATTACAAATATATAGATATATTCATATACCTGTGTAGCAATATCCACTTTTATAAATATATTGTATAGATTATTTTGAACATTTTAAGATTATATCTTATTGACACTTTATAATGGTACTTTCTAACTAGGCCATGACAAACTAAAGAAATATTTATTTCACAACTGATTTCATGATTGATTTCATGACAGCATCAGGATCTCAATCTTACATAAAATACAATAAAATGATTATTTGATAATATTCGAATGGTGACTTAAGAGTCATCTTCACCCCTGGGTCAGTAACCCATTGTTGCGCAGTCGGCAATGTTAATCATACGGCTTTTATGCTAAAACATTGTTTTGTATTCCCCTGTTTCGGACGCCGTTTTTCAACCGATTTTCTTGAAAGTTGGTAAGTATTTAGTTGAATACTTATTTTAGGTTTCTCATACCTCGAAATTTTGAAAATTTTACTAAATTTTGAAATATTAACTAAGGAAAATCGAGTTACTTTGCGACGTCACAGAGAGTAATATTTGTTAAATTTTCAAAATTCCGAGATATGAGAAACCTAGTATAACTATTCAACTAAACACTTACCAAATTTCAAGAAAATCGGTTGAAAAACGGCGTCCGAAACAGGGGAATACAAAACCATGTTTTAGCATAAAAGCCGTATGATTAACATTGACGATTGCGCAACAATAGGCTACTGGCCCAGGGGTGAAGATGACTCTTAATAGAAATACAGTTCATGTCAGAAAGCGTGAGATATCTAGGAAGATGTCTTTATGTGTACAATATAAATGTGTATTGCTTCGATTCACTTTATCTCCTAATCCATCCTCTCATTTGCGAATTTTCCGGGCTACGCAAATGGATGTATGCAGATCAGGCTATTCTTCTGTCTGTGTTAGAGGAAAATATGTTCAATTACAAAATTCACAAGTTACATTGCGAAATGGCTTTTCATTTAAATTGATTACATTCAAATCCCTAATACAAGTTCTCTGGTCAGTGTGTTGTTCCAAAATAAGTTATTTAATTAATCAAAAGTAATATATGTTTACTATAAATTTGTATACTATACAGTAAAATTGACGACAGTAACTTGCAATAACTTAGCAATAACTTGCTCACACAACAGCTTTGCAGTAATAAAACGTTTAAAAAGATAAAATTTGTATGTGAGTATAAAATACTCCTTCATCCCCACGCTCGCTGAACAGCGGGGGCTTCCCTGCTATAACTTACAATTCCAGGGAATCTCGCCACCGCGCCGTTAACTGCAGTTTGTGCCATCATTTATAATAGAGATATAAAATCCAGCTACAATGTGTTATATGGAACTATCTGAGGATAGACTCCTCCCATGTATAGTAATATTTCACCTACAAACTTTATTCAGTACATTGAGTAATATACGTTTAACTTAGAAAAATACATTTAAACTAGTATTCTTGAGCTTTACTAATGTTAGTTAAAACATACAGGTCATATAAAATATTTATTATATTTTTATACGATTAACGGAAGAATAAAATTTATCCATGACAAAGTTCTGCTATTTCTCTTACAAGAGATATTCCTGCGGGAAATAACTCAATCAGCTAGAACGAGCTCGTAAATCTATTCGGTTGTAATATAAAACGAAATTCTAAAATTGTTTGATATCATGCAAGCACCGTTTCACCTAAAAAATATAAGAGGTTTCAAATAATATTATAAAAGTATTGCATTTCCCTAATTCAACGGTTTTAAAATATGTACTGCAGTATTTATAGACCAGTTCGTATTAATATTTAATTTTATACAACATTTATTTTAATTTCATTGCAGGATGAAAAGATTGTCTTCATATATTTTTTCAAAGGGTATTATGATAGTCCCCATTATACTAGCCGTCACGAGAGAAGTCCGTTGAGCTGTAACCAATAGGAATTAAGCGCGGTGTTGCCACATTGAACGCCGGTTACCAATATAAACGTAAATCATTAAAGCAATCACCTGATTATAAAACTGTCTCTAATTTGTACATCCCGTGTTTTAAACATGTAGCCTATTGTACATTGAAAACAAGAAAGGTTCGTTGTTTATGTTTGGACATCATATCATGTATTTACAAAACCACAAATTGAAAACCGATATCGACGAGGGCGAATAGCTTGTCATAATTTATCTTTTCTTTCATGACTTCAGTTATCTTGAAAACTTATGTGGGTACTGTCCTGTGTCGTAATGAGACAACTTTTTACAGTAGCGGCTCGTGGCCCGTGCGTTTGCACGGGGCGCTAAGTGCGCTAAACGCCGCTCCCGGGGATAGCTGCTGCTTGAAAAACCAAATGAAAAGAAAAAACAGCAGTTTGAAAGTTAAAAGGATTATTTTTCATCAAATTATTTATCTTGATGAGGCAAGAGTGCAGATCAAGTGTATTGTCTGATTTTGAAACTCTCGTTTAGATACGCGAAAGACCTTCCCCCCTTAAAAGACTTGGGCACCCTCCTAGATGGCCGGTGCCTTAATTTGGATGTAGGCGGCTCCTTTAGATAAAAATGTGCCAAGAAGTTCCTACACTACTTCTGTTAAAGTTACGTGCTCATTGGGGCGGTTAGGTATGGCGGGCGGTAGGGCACAACACTGGCGGATATCCTTCTTTACGTCGTCCTGAACATTCGCATGCTCCATCAAAAGAGATTATCAAAGAAGGGTTAGATAAGTAACATCATGTGGCCAAAAAAATTATGGTCATAAGTCAATTTTTTTCAAGAGAAAGAATAATATAAAATAATACTTCCATGTTTGTAGGCCTATTATTCCGAGAGGATTCAAGTACTCTAAATGCCTCATAATTTTCAACTTGTGATATTATCCATTAAAACTATCAACTTAAATATACCCATCTTTGTAAAGTCGTTTTCACGTAAGAATGACAATCCCGTATTGCCGACCGGAGGGTACACGCACTGGAGGTGGCCGTATAGGCAGCACGGCAGCTTGAAAACTTCCTAAAATTCGCTCACCCAACTTTTTGCAAGGCAGCGGAAGGTGCAGATCGTCAGGGAGTGTTTGTGCAGTACCGTACTGACCTAGTACACTCCCATAAAATTCGATACTACTCACTTTTGAAATTTGCCGTGACGATTGTCAGTAACTGCTTCTATCTCCTTCTATTTCCATCGGCAACAAAACTTCACCTTGTTCAGGCCCTTGTGCTCTCTGTGTTGGAATATTGCCTACCTGTCTACGGCAATGCCATCTCGACAGGAGACATGGAGAAAATGCAGAGAGTTCAGAACATGTGCGTAAGATATGTATGTGGTTTAAGGAAATATGATCACATTTCAGATGCGAGGAGGTCATTGGGCTTCTTGCCTATGACTGACCTCTGTGCCCTCCGTACTTCATGCCTTGTTCACAAGGTCATGACTCAGGGTGAACCTCATTATTTAAAAAATAAATTGAAAACCCGAGCTGAGTTGCGGTCTCGCAGCACTCGACAGGACGGCGTGTTGGGGGTGCCTCGCGTGTGCAAAGAGGTCGACAGGAATAGGTTTGGGTATTTTGCTCCTGTAATGTACAACAACCTAACCTCTAGGATAAGTGGTCTTGGTCCCACCGCAGAAAAATCTTTTAAGAAGAAGGTTTATAGTTATTTATTTTCATAGATGGTTTGTCTTTTGTATATTTTTATCTAGGCTAGTTCTTGACGAAATTGTTTTACATTTATTTATATGAATTTGACTTGAGTTATTTTGTAAAGCAGCATGATGCTGAAAATCGCTTGAAATAAAGACATGATTTATTTATTTATTTATTTTATTTTAAATGCCGTGCCGCGCCCGTTGTTAACGTGACGCCTATTTCTTTACGGATGTGAACGCCCTCTTCATGGACACCTTGCTGAAATAAAGGCCCCCCATGTTAATAAAAGGCTGTCAAAAGATAAGTATGCCATTATTCCTTCTAAGAAACCCCTTGATTTCATTTTCCTTTCACCCTTAAATCAGCAGGATACGAAATCAAATGTCAGCGTCAAACTAACATTTTTTAAGCGTTTACAATTAATTGATCGTGTTGTCCTGAATTTATATCTTTCACCTTCTTAAAAAAATTGTAATTTTGTTAGAAATGATTCAAACCGCAGACTTAACAACACTAGATATATAGAACCATAGCATATTTTGCCTCAGGATCTAAAATTAAATAAAAAAATAACGTAGGTATCACAATTATAGTTATTTTTTTAGTTAAAAACTAAATAATTAGTAATTGTTTATTCTGCCCTTAAACAATGCAAACAATCAAATAATACCATAGACCTTGTCATATAGGCTAGCTTTCTGGTTGCCTACAGTATTTTTACTTGGACATACCATGTAGTTTCATGATTTGAATGATCTTATTTCTACCGTGATTCATACTAACTAAAACTTCACCCAAATTTCTAGAAAGATAACAAATGAACAATGGTAGACCTACATAATTAGGAAATAAACAACTGGCGGCTTACTGAGCTAAATACAGGCTCGGGCCTAACAGTTAAAAATTATTTGACAAAAACAATAACATACCCGGAACATTATATAACACAATAATAGTAAAATAAAATAACAGTGGGTAACATAAAAAAAAAAAAAAAATAAAAAAAAAAAAAAAACAGAAACATAATTTTGTGGATTTGAATATTGTTGACTACTTGATCCTTTATTCATTATTTTACACAGTGTATTGATGCTTGAATTCTTGGGTTCAGAACATCGTCGCCGAACTTGCCGTGTTGTCTAGGCTACTCAGCCAAGGAGTGCCTCTCTTCTGTGCCGGCGGCCCTCATGTTGCTGTTCATTTTCCAACAGTTTATCCAGGTGTATTATTGTCCGGAGATTTCCAATAACTGTTTAACTTTTCTGATATTTCAATAGCAATATTTTAATCGGTTTTAGGAGGGGGGGGGGGAGTTTATCCAGTTAATGACTGGGGACTTTTGTTTTCTTGATTTTCCCGGTGTTGAAAAAGTTGGTGTTGGCGACTCTTCAAAAACTGAAAACTTTGCCTACTTATTTATTACGTTAACTGTCTTTTTTCACTAATCTTGCAAGCAATAGCACATTATTTTCCAGTTTTATTACAATTGACACACTCACGAAATGACGGAAAGGAGAACGAGCTGTTTCAAAAAAACAACAAACGTTGAACACTATGTTCCGTTTTGCACTGTTAACCGTTTTTTTTTCTTTTTTAATAGCAAGTGATGTGGGAGGTGTTTTTTATCCATATTGAAACAACCACAAAATTTACACTAAACGAATATGATACTTAACATTTAACATTTACTCTTACAAAAATAAGGATTTTAAGAGATTGTATTTCGGATTGTTTACATATATATTGTTTACATTTGGAAATGTTATTATTTACAACATGTGATTTATGCAATTAGGCTAGGTGAATAATGGCAACATCGCTTGAATCTCATTCGTTGGTCCAAAATCACGTGACCGCTAAGCCCCGCCCTCAACGGACTTCTCTCGTGACGGCTAGTGTAGTAATAGAGGTATTTATTTTAAAAAAATGATGATTAAGGCTAGGCTCAACTTTAATCATTTTTTATAAAAAAATATATATATCTTAAAATGATACCGATGTAGAACAGTTTTAAATTTCTTTCAATTTTGAAAGATTTAGAGTGTGAATTTTCTATCATAGAATGGTAAAAATCGATTTAAAATTTTCCAACAGATCGATGGCCACTTTATTATTTAAAAACAAAGATCTAAAGAGGTAAAGGAAAAATATAGCCTTTGAGAATGTTTTTCTTAGACTCCAAGTCAATTTAGATTTCAAGCAAAAATATTTAGAAATACTAGATAAATTTCACAAAAGTGTTATTTTTTTCTTGGATTTTAAGGTCACAGCAATGCTTTATGATGTGGGTGTTCCCGATTGTACAAATCATGTTTATTTTTTTTAGAAAAGCAAAAGTAACGTATGTTTAAAATAAAACACTCCTAATACAGGGGGATTTACTTCATATTTGGCATGAACCTTTATCACAACAATGTTAACTTTTAGAAAAAATATTATTATTATCCGATGTGTATTTTCAAAATGGCGGCCATTTTAAAATTTCAAACTCAAATTTCCCAAAAACCGCAATTTTTGCCAAAATTTTATTTGGAACAAAAAGGTTGACAAGTTTAATTATCTAAACAATGATACCAAGTTTGTAAAGATCTGACAACAAATAACGGAGTTATTGAGTTTTTTCAGCAAAAAAACATCGATTTTGCATTATAAATCATGTAAATTTAGGTTATTTTAACAGAAAAATCTCAATAACTAAATTATTTGTCGTCAGATCTTTACAAACTTGGTATCATTGTTTAGATAATCAAATTTGTCAACTTTTTTGTCTCGAATGAAATTTTGACAAAAATTGCGGATTTTGAGAAATTTGAGTTTGAAATTTTAAAATGGCCGCCATTTTGAAAATACACATCGGAAAATAATAATATTTTTTCTAAAAGTTAACATTGTTGTGGTAAAGGTTCATGCCAAATATGAAGTAAATCCATCAAATCGTTACGGAGATAAAAATTATTACGTATAAAAAACAAAATGGCGGCTAGCGGCTAAACGAAGGATTTAAGGACATATGTTTATATGACTTTTCTTTTTTATTTTCATGTGTAGAATCAGCTCCCGAAATTTCTGCACTTCGTCGTGAATCACCCTGTATATGTGTCATGAGTGGTGTTTTGATGCTTAGTGAGTTGTGTTTTACTTGAACGACTTTTATAATTGTTATTCGACAACTAATTATGTATTGTCATAAAGATAAAGTATCTGCTGGGTCTAAGTTTATGGTTACGTCAATTTTTTTTATGAAATAACTATATCGGCACTTACGGTGTATTGAAAGTAGATGGACTATTGGATGTCTAAAGAAATAGACATAAAAGGCTAGAAAATTCTCGAGTTGTAAAATTCTAATGATAATACATAAATATATCATATTAATGAAATTGACTTATGGTCTAAAGAAAAACTAATATGCAAGAAGTCTGTCGTTTGAACAAACAACGAAAATGCAACAGTTGATCTGGACTGCAAAACATGATTAAATAGGAAGATTGATCTGCAGTATTTGCTGGAACAATGGTCGACATCAGTGTTATCAGTTATTCCGAGTTTGTTTACGGGATTCGATTGCCAACATTCATCATCTAATATCTGGTCCACCACTGCTCCACTGCGCTGCACTGCTCAGCAACGTTGTTAACATATAAGGGTTGATAAAGTGTTGAAGTGTTTTTTTATTGTAAATATCCTTCTTTATATTCCTTCTTTGGGTTTTTATTTTTGTTTTCATATGGAAGAAAAGGGGGTTGGGTTTCGGTCATGAGGAATCAAAAAGATTGTGCTCATGACTGGGTAAAATCTAGTTCCGTCCTACAGCGCTTAAAATTTCCCATGTTATCGGTATGTATATTTTTAGCTACAAAATTTAAATAAAATTACTTGATTTTATAGGAATAAACGAATGTGTTACATTTTAAACCTGTCGTTCATAAAATTTATTCGAAAAATCTGTTTTGTTTGGCGAGATAGCGAAGCGAACGAGCTTTTCTTAAAAGTTTCGCAATTTACCAAGTAAATGTCTAGTCCCTTGGTACTAAAAATAACGATATTAGTAGTGGAAAAGTAAGGCTGCTGGCTCACTTCAAGGTCACCCGAGCGATGACGTCATCGAGGTCAATGACCTCACCGATGACGTCATCGATGACGTCATCGATGACGCAATTGATGACGTCATCACCAATGACGTCACTTCCATGACGTCACACCCATGACGTCACAGAAATGACGTGCTGATGACGTCATCACCCCTTACGTCACCAAAATGACGTCATTGATGTCACAAAGGTCAAGGTCACGCTGAAACCTAAAATTTTTTGGCACTTTTGCTGTTTCTCGCACTACGCTCCAAGTTTCAGTCAGGTTACCGTGACCTTGACGACTTGGAGCGAGTTTGCGATGAGAAACAGCAAAAGTGCTGAGGAAACTTGAAGTTTGCAACGTGACTCTGCCTAAACAGTCATGTGACACCGCTCGGGTGACCTTGAACTGGCCCAGCTGCCTTACTTTAGACCAGTACTACAACCGCGATGTGCACCCTACGACAGACACCGAGCGACTGACTGTCCGGCCCCGCGCACTCTAGGTATATGGGAAGTGGTGGGGTAACTGCGATGACCCTGGGAAACTTGAAAATGTCAAGCCAGGTAGCACCGTTTTGATGCTACCTTAAATTTACATGTCAAAGTTTGATGACTTTGAGTGAAAACGTAGAAATACTACAAGTCGATGTAGTCCCAGAGTTAAAGTGTGATGACCTTGAGTCAAAACACAGAAATACTACAAGTTGATGCCGTCCCAGAGTCAGTGACCATGAGCATAAGAGTTAAAGTTTTCTTGGTATGACAATATTATGTTGTTCCAGAGTTAAAGTGTGGTGACCTTGAGTCAAAACACAGAAATACTACAAGTTGATGCCGTCCCAGAGTCAGTGACCTTGAGCATAACAGTTAAAGTTTTCTTGGTATGACAATATTATGTTGTTCCAGAGTTAAAGTGTGATGACCTTGAGGTTGACTGTAAACTTGGGACTTAGGATTGTCTTTAAAGATGTATCCAAAGAATCTTCAGATTTGAGTCAACACTTAGAAAAATGTACTCTTAGTAAAACCGTTTGATGTGTATTTGCCAGAGTTTAAGTGCGGTGACCTTGAACTACTCCAAACCGTCAGGAATTGGAGTAACTAACTGTACCTTGGAAGCAAAAGTCATTTCTTCCAATATTTTAAATAAATCCTCATCAGTAAAACTTACATTAGTCCGTTTGGTATAAAACTTAGGGTGTCCGCGCAACAGTTTTCGCCACTTAGCCAAAGTCGAAACCCGCTTGACCTTGAGTGGAGGACATTGAGCAACTAATAAAGACTTAACACGGCTAAGTTTCTTACCCAAAGTGTCCTGCGACATGTCTTCCCTCACAAAAGTCCGCACAATACTGAGAGACTGTTGGTAGAGTATGAGCCAAGGCAAAAGTGATGGGGTAACAGTAGGAGTGGTGGAAGGTCACAGTAGTGGGGGAAGGTGAGGCTGTACTGCCGAAGCATCGCATCACTTCACCATGAGCTGCCCTACAGTCAACACACTGTTCACTCGGCCCGAGTTGTCACTAGAAGAAACATTCCTGTACAGCTTAGGCTGCGAGGGGCGTAAAGTTAATGTAAAATCTGGACCGGACACTCATGGCGATAAGTGGTATGAAAACGCCACCCTAAACATTACAAGTTAGGTTAGTGAGCATCGCACCGCATAATTCGGTGTTGGTCTAGAGTAAAAGTGTAATGACCTTGAGTCAAAACACAGAAATACTGCAAGTCGATGTCGTCCCAGAGTTAAAGTGCGGCGGCCTTGAGTAAAAAACTCAGAAATATTTAGCCTATGTTGCTCCAGAGTCAAAGTGTACGACCTTGAGCCAAAAACTTGTAAAATACTTACATGAAGAGAGACGGAGAACAGCGAGGCGCACTGCACCCAAGTCGGAGATAGACTGACGGAGCGCCGTTGCGCAGCCTAGGGACTCGATTGTAGTGGGGGTATTGCCAACACTTAGAGTAGAAGTGTAGTGGGTGACCTTGAAGTGACATAAGTGTGACCTTGGGGTGACCTTGAAGTGACCTTGGGGTGACCTTGAGGTGACCTTGACGTGACCTTGAGGTGACCTTGGGGTGACCTTGACGTGACCTTGGGGTGACCTTGGGGTGACCTTGAGGTGACCTTGAGGTGACCTTGAGGTGACCTTGAAGTGACCTTGGGTGACCTTGAGGTGACCTTGAGGTGACCTTGAGGTGACCTTGAGGTGACCTTGGGGTGACCTTGAGGTGACCTTGGGGTGACCTTGAGGTGACTTTGGGGTGACCTTGACGTGACCTTGGGGTGACCTTGACGTGACCTTGAGGTGACCTTGGGGTGACCTTGAGGTGATCTTGACGTGACCTTGGGGTGACTTTGATGTACCTTGCCCCCGATGGCGCCCCCACCTCTGTGCCCCCGATGCCGCCCCTTGGGGGCGACCGGTGGGGATATAAGGCGGCCCGGTCGCAGCCGGCTCGCAGTCCGCTCCCGCGCGTTGAACGTGAACGATCGGGACGGACCGCCATAGGCCTCACTAAACACTGAATGGCGCCTTCACTGTTTAGCGAAGTCTACTCTAACTTTAAGACTTGTATTATTTCTAAGATATTGCGCTTGCGTTTGGGTATTGGGAATTGTTTTATATGAAAGTGTTTTACTTGTACCCTATGTCTCCTGTGTGTCTTGTTTGTCTTTTATCCTGTGTGTCTTGTTTGTCATATGTGTTTGTTCCAGCATTTACCATGTTGAGCTCAATTGTGTGTTGTAAGTGTGTTATATTTATCTAAAGTGTATACGCTTGTTTTAGCATTCCCCCTTGAGCTTTTTCAATGCTCAAAGTAAATCTTAAAGTTAGGGAACGGGAGTAGACCCCCGTGTAAAAGCATTTTATACCAACGTTAGCATGGGTCCTCTCAGGCATGCAATATTGCGGCTGGGTTGGGAACCGGTCCGTTTGTACGCTGGCATGCAGACCACATCTGTGGCCAATTTGCGGCGGCCTCTGCACTCGGACCGAGGACGTAAGCCACTAGGGCTGTCCTCAACCTCTTGTTTCCCTTCTGGAAACTCAAAATTATGTAAATGAAAGTTTGTTAGTTACTTGTGTTTTTGTCCCCAAGGCCCCCGAACATTCGTGGTTCGCCATGGATGTACGGGGGCCGAAATTTTTTAATGTGCGTGTGGCCTTGACCCACAAAGATTTTTAAAAATTTACTGCATTGCTAAAGTTAAATATTAAAGATAGGGTACGGGAGTAGACCCCCGTGTAAAGCTATTTTAAACCAATGTTAGCATGGGTCCTCTCAGGCATGCAATATTGCGGCTGGGTTAGGAACCGGTCCGTTTGTACGCTGGCATGCAGACCACAGCTGTGGCCAATTTGCGGCGGCCTCTGCACTCGGACCGAGGACGTAAGCCACTAGGGCTGT
This sequence comes from Neoaliturus tenellus, assembly GCA_030545055.2. Classification (NCBI taxonomy): domain Eukaryota; kingdom Metazoa; phylum Arthropoda; class Insecta; order Hemiptera; family Cicadellidae; genus Neoaliturus; species Neoaliturus tenellus. The sequence goes on from JAQYXR010000088.1 coordinate 54,505, forward strand.
CCTCAACCTCTCTCAAAATTATGTAAATGTTTTGTTAGTTATTTGTTACCAATGCAGTAAATATTTAAAAGTCTTGCGTGGCGAAGGGAACACAACATTGGATGTTGCCCTGTTGTCATAGTTGGGTCTCTTTGGAGGCTACAGCGATGACAACCCAAGTGCCCCAGGTGGGGCTTAATTCTTTAAATTTTTTTCGTGACCTTGACCTAAATATAGTAATGAACCCCCCCCACCCCCTCCCCCACCCCCTCCCCCACCCCCAACCCCTCCCCCACCCCCTCCCCCCCCTCCCCCCCGAACTTTTTTTTGGGAAAAAAATATTTGACCTTGACCGAAAAGTTCCACTTGTTCCACATAAACTTGCCCAAACAGACATCTTTGAAAAAACTTTTACAAAGTAGTGGATTTAGATCAAACATCATTGGTTTATCAAGTCTGTTGAAGAATATATTGAAAATGGGTGTTTAAAATCCAAATCTACTACATGATTGATAAACCGGATGTATATGACGTCACCTTCCCCCCACCCTTCAACCTCGGGTATAAAGGGACCCGGTTGAGCGCACTGCTCATTATTGCGTGGACATTCACCGAGTGCACACTCAAAGCCAAACTGTAAAAAAATGGCTCTTTGCGATATATGTGGTGAGTTTTTCCAAGACGAAGATATTTTTGTTTTACACCGAGAATTGCATCATGAAGAGGACAGAAAAGAATAGATTGTTGTAAGTGAAGAAGACTTGGATGCGATTGATCGGTTATTGGAAAACCACCAGAAGCAGATGGACGACTGTGATAGCTATCTACAGTTACACCGAGAATTGCATCGTGAAGAGAACAGAAAAGAAGAGATTGTATTAAGTGAAGAAGACTTGGATGCGATTGATCGGTTTTTGGAAAAACCCCAGAAGCAGAAGGACTGGGGTAGCTATTTACAGTTAATTCAAAGAGGAAGACCAAGTGTTATTCAATTTGCCGGAGCTGGACCATCTACAGCTGGAGGATTTATTCAAGAAGAGGAAATGGAAGAAGAAGATACGGAAGAAGAAGTGGAAGATGTAAGACAACTGCGTACCCGAGAAGAGGATATGGAAGAAGAGGATACAGAAGAAGTGGAAGATATAAGACAACTGCGCACCACAGCCTTGCCAGGACCAGTTGTAACTCATTTCAAAATTAATAATGTGCAATTGGAATTGGAAAACTTTATAACCCAAGCTAAAAATTTAGTTGTAAAAACAATGATGGAAGAATTGGCAAGATTGAACTTTATTAAATTTGGATTGGTGTTGGAGGCTATGTTTACTAATACCGATGGTGAAAACTCACCGAGAGCATTTATTGCTAAAAACCGAACCCTTACAACCACATCTGATATCAACGAAATTCTAGAAGAATGTTTGAATGAACTGCTAATGAAACTCCAAGAACATGAAGGAAGAGGATCTGGCTGGACGCTATCATCGATCGAAGGTATGGATGTGAGGGTTCACAAGCATGGATATGGTATGAGGGGTAGCAGCTTTATCCCTCTACCAAAGAAAATTAAAGACACCAACTCTTGCAGAAATGTTACAAACGGGGATAATGAATGTTTTAAGTATGCGATGCTAACTAAGTATGTAAAACATAATCCTTGTAGAGTTGGTAGGGAATATTATGAAAACGAACACCAATACAACTTTCGAGGAATGTCGTATCCTGTGAGTCTTAATCAAATTGCAAAATTTGAGAAACAAAATCCAGGTGTTTCTGTTAACGTGTTCGGCTTAGATGATTCGAACAATGTGTATCCACTACGAGTTGGAAAAGTGGAGCAAAGAAACCATACTGATTTATTATTGATAACTAAAGGCGAAATATCACATTATGTGTGGATAAAAGACTTTGAAGCATTGGTTGTACGACAATTAACGAAAAATAAAATTAGAGTGACAGTGTGTAAGAGATGCTTTTGTTTTACAAATAAAGATTTGAGACGTGGAGGATCGGAGTGGTTGAAGGAACACCAAAGACTTTGTAATGACAACTATGAAGTGAAGATTAGTCTGCCGCCGCCATCTCGAGCGTTCATCCAATTCAACAAAACAGTTCATCAATATCGGATTCCAGTAGCCGTCTACGCAGATTTCGAATCCACGTTAGTACCACAGGAGCTTCCGGATGGTGAGGTGACTAGAAGAACCAAATATCAACTGCATCAACCTAACAGTTTTTGCTTATTGGTAAAATCGACTTTGCCTGAAGAACAGTTGCAAGACTATGGTTTAACATCCACTCCGATACTCTACCGTGGGGAAGAAGCCGCTAAGCATTTCGTAGACCAGTTGTATGACATTGCTGAAAAGGTGCAACGCTTATTCAATAATGTTTTACCTATGGAACCTTTGAACCAAAATCAACAAGAAGAATACAATTTGGCAACAAGATGTTATTTATGCAAGAAGAGCTTCAGTGAAGAAAATCAAAAAGTAAGAGATCACGATCACCTGACAGGGTTATACAGAGGAGCTGCTTGTAATTCATGCAATATAAATTACAAACTGCCAAACTTTATCCCTGTCGTGTTACACAATCTTAGCGGCTATGACTCCCACTTCATTATCCCAGAGTTAGGACGAGATGATGGAAAAATCGAAGTATTAGCTGAAACATTGGAGAAGTACATCAGTTTCTCAAAAACAGTAGGTAAAATTAAACTTCGCTTCGTAGACTCTTATAGATTTATGTCATCTAGTTTGAGCAAATTGTCTAAGAACCTAAGAAGAGAAGATCTAAAAGGAACCAGCAAAATTGTACCTGAAGATAAATTGAACCTAGTAATGCGTAAAGGAGTGTTCCCCTATGATTACATAACTTCTGCAGAAAAATTTGAAGAAACCAGTCTGCCACCGATTGAAGCCTTCAATAGCAAGTTAAATGAAAGTGCAATCACCGTTGAAGACTACAATCATGCTTGTAATGTTTGGAACCAACTAAACATTCAAACCTTAGGGGAATATTCCGACTTTTACATAAAATTGGACGTAACTCTGCTGTGCAATGTGATGGAAGAATTTCGAAACACCTGCTTCTCCGCCTATGGACTGGACCCTCTACACTCGTACACATCTCCAGGATTAGCATGGCAAGCTATGCTAAAGTCAACTAACTGTCGATTGGAACTTCTAACAGATATTGATATGGTGCTCATGATAGAATCTGGTGTACGGGGCGGTTTGACACAAGCTGTAACACGTCATGTCAAAGCTAACAACAAGTACATCCCAGGCTTCGACGAGAGACAACCATCGGTCTACCTAGGCTACTTTGACGCAAACAACCTTTATGGTTGGGCAATGTCAAATCCGCTTCCCTACGGTGACTTTAAATGGATCGACCCGGCCACCATCGGTGACATCTCACAGATTCCAAAGAATGGTCCAAAAGGCTATATTTTGGACTGTGATTTCGAATATCCGGAGCACCTTCATAACCATCACTACGACTTGCCTCTCCTAGCCAAGACTGAAGTTTCACCGACAGGAAGATGGCCGAAATTGATGATGACGTTGGAGAATAAAGATCGGTATGTGGCTCACTACTGGGTAGTTCAACAAGCTCTTGAATTGGGTCTACGTGTAGTGAGAATTCATAGAGCAATTGAATTCACCCAGTCTTGTTGGTTGAAACCATATATTGATTCCAACACTAAGAAGAGCAGCAGCAACATCAGCATTTGAAAAGGACTTTTACAAATTGAATGAATGAATGAATGAATGAATGAAAAAGTGTTTTATTGCATGTTATAAGTACAGTGTTTACATCATCTTATTAACTAACACATTTAGCCATGGTCACAAAAGACCGTCTGCTGAGTTGACACTACTATTACTGAACTAGATCTCTTTGGACAGTTTTCAAAAAAAAAAAAAAAAAAAAAACAACTTAAACACACTTTTTTATACAGAAAAAAACTATTAAAAGGAGAAAATCATGGTTAAACTATACCACCTATTTTTTTCAATATTCATTAAAAACCTTCAACCTAAACGATTGTAATAGCACATTACATGTAGGAAAAGATACCACTTGTTAAATAATTATTTTACATTTTTTTAAATATTAAAAGGATATGAAAAAAAATATACATATGTACTTTACATATTTCAATTGAAAAAGTTAAGACCTATTAATAAATAAAAGTAGAATAAACTTATTTATTTTATTTTAATTACTTATTTATTTTGAAACCAAAAATAATCTTTTTACATTTTGTTACTGATCAAAATTGAATTCCTGAATAAGTTCCCATCTTATTTTCCAAGCAGAATTCATGAAACCCCCTAGAGCTAACCAATTCTTCCCATTTAAAAATTCAAAATATTCCCAATCATTTAATTTAGATTTCCCCAAATACACTTTTCTAATAGCTGCAAAAACCGGGCAAATCGCCACAAAGTGCTTAACTGTTTCATATTCATTTAGATTACATAAACTGCAATTGTAATTTTTCCCTTCCAACCAAGGTTTGAAATTCAAATCAACAAGTTCCGCTCTAGCTTTAATTGCCCATGAGATTGTGGAGATATGGTAGTCTCCGGCAAACGCACTCCTGTCGCCAAGGTCAAGGTCGAGAGTGAGATACTGAGCGTGATAACGCGACGTTCGGGCCCTGCCGATCAACTCCCCCCGCCAATTGGCCTTCTCCGCTTCCATTGTGCTCAACAATTGCATTTTTATTCGCTCAATATTGTTTATGTCTAATACTAACTCATGCTTTTGGCCTAACGTTTTCCATTCTTTAGCCCAAAACGTATTTTTCCCCAGAGTTATTTTTGCCAATTTATAAGGTAGTCTATTGTGGTCGAGATTTAATACTTTAAAAATATAGCAAGCATGAACACTAAAAGTGTAAAAATACAATTTTTCAAAACACGTTTCTAAAAATAAAGTATAATTTGGAGTATTTTTTGGCAGCCTTAAAATACGTTTAATGAAATTTCTTTGCACATTTTCTACCGTACCACTTTCCATGAATCCCCATATCTGCGCACCGTAACATAAAATAGACCTAATTATTGCGTTAAAACAAGTAATTTTTGTATGCAAAGGGACTTTATCGCAATTGATAAGACTGCTCCAAACGGAATTTATTGCCAAATTAGCTGCTCGCGCCTTATCAACCAAGTGAGATTCCCAAGAAAGCTTTGATGTAAACAAAACGCCCAAATATTTGTAACTACCGACGATTTCAATTTTCTTGCCCTTATACCACCACTTATCATTTTTACTTAGCACCCCGCCTTTCCTGAACACAACAATTTTTGATTTACTTAAATTGACTGTTAAATTCCAAGTTTCGCAATATTTTTCTAGGTTATTAATCATGTGTTGAAGGCCAGTGGCGGTTGGAGAGAGAAGGACAACATCGTCTGCATACATCAAACAATTAACTTTCAAACCATCCACAGTGTAGCCTCCTCCCAGTCCATCCGGCAAGTCATTAATGAATAATGTGAACATTAACGCAGAAAGCGGGCATCCCTGTCTTAAGCCTATATTTGTGCTAAATTCTCTAGTGACACCTCCATTACACCATACAGCAGCTGATGTTCCACTGTAATAACTTTTCATAATACCTATTATTTTTGAGGATACCCCCACGCAAGATAGTTTATACAACAAAGCATTACGATCAATCGTATCAAATGCAGCACTAAAATCCACGAAAAATGCATATACTTTACCCCTCTTTGCTGAAATATTCAGATTAATCAAGCTAGATAGTGTGAATATATTATCCACAGTGGAATATCCTCGCCTGAAACCTGCTTGCGCCTCAGATATAATGCCCCTCTCTTCCACCCAGCGCTGCAACCGATCTTTAAGCATACTAGTAAAAATTTTACTAACACAATCGATGAATGACAACCCTCTATAATTGGACACCAAGTTTAAATCTCCTTTCTTAAAAAGTGGAAAATTATTGATTTTTTAAAGCTGACTGGGATGTTTTGTTGGTTAAAAATATTGTTAAAAACTAATAACAATTTATCTAAAAATAATTCCGGAGCATATTTAAAAAAATCATAAGGAACTCTATCAAAGCCGGCTGCCTTGTGAACTTTCAATTTGGACAAAACTAACTTTAACTCTGATATAGTAAAAACTTGATCAAGCGTATCATCTGAGACTACCGGCTCTGCGTACAATATTGGATTGCAGTTCGACTCAGGATTAAGCAAACTGCTAAAATGATTGAACCAAGCTTGAGGTGCGATATTCCCGACCCGTCTATCAACTTGTGCTCTGAAATTGTTTATCGCATTCCAGCACTTTTTAGCGTCTCTGGCCTGACTCATATCTTCTATCAGCTTTGCCCTGAATTCGGATTTTTTATTTTTACAGATTGATTTGTAGGCTCTAACCTCTTGACTATATTTAATCCTATCATCGATTGAATTTGATTTGCGGAAAATGTTTAAAAATTTGAATACGTTTCTCCTAGCTTTCAAACAGTCATAATCAAACCAAGGGCTTTTACTTTGCACTGCAAATTTGACGTTTTTGACGCTGGGATTCGACTGTGCCGATTTAAAAATGGTTTTAATTAGATAATCAACACTCTGCTGGCAGTCCGCGCCAGGTAAAAACCCTGATACGTTACGAATAACCTTATCTTTGTAGAAAATGTTGTCATTTTTTGTCCAGCCCAGCCGGGGAAGTAGCGATACAACATTATCTCCTCCCCCTCCCCCTCCCCCGACGCCAGGAGCGACCGTCCGGAGGCTTATCTCCACAGGCATGTGATCGGAACCCGGAAAACTTAACACCTTTAAATCTGACACTGACCTTAAAATATTTATGGAAATTGCCGCCAAATCAATTGTTGACTCTCCCATACTCCCTATAAAAGTAAATTCTCCCTCTTTGTCATTTTTTGATCTTCCATTTAAAATTACCAGCCCGAGACTATCGCATAGATCTTAAATTTTTCTACCTCTACTGTTTAACACCTTATCTTTAGAGAGCCTTTTATCACTTAAATCCTGATTTATGTTTTCAATTATACCATTACTGAAGCATTGCTCATCCCCTATGCGCCCATTTGTGTCCCCGAAAAGCAGTATATTATTTATCACTTCATCTGAATGTAATAAAAAAGATATGAGGTGAGAAAAATCTTCATCCCAATTGTTATAGTTTAAATAGACTGGCAGTAAGGTTAAATTTTCTTCCTGGATTATAGTTTTATTCCCTTCGATTATTGTAAAATTACCCACATTTCTAAACGTTAGGTTGTTACAAAACTTTGACTGCAAATTTATTAAATATACTATGCCCCCTATGTTTCTCCCAAAATTAGCAAATCTGTATGCAAACCTAAAATGTACCTTAAAACTACTAGAAAGCCTTTTTTCAACATAAAACCTATCATCTTCTGACACAAAAGTTTCAAACAATATTATTAAATCATAATTGCTTATTAAATCAAAAAAATAAACATCATTTAACTTACTTTTAAGGCCACATACGTTATAGGACAAAACCTTTAAAAGCGAGTCTTTATTGCTGCTCTCTGGTTGCTGGTCCCTCCCTGTAGTCGATGTAGCCTGAAGTCCGTCCGTGGAAGAATCGGCGTCGCCTCCTCACGCCTCGGCGCTGCCACCCGCCGCCACCGTTGACTGCTCGGTCTGCCCCGCTGTACCCAACTCCGCAGTCGACTGACTCCGCCGCTGTCCTGGGGGTGTATTTTTCAGATTTTTCAGGAACTCCGTGAAGTCATGGTTGAATAGTGTCTTCAATTTCTCGCCACCGTCCTCTCTGCCCGCCTTGAGCTCGCCATCAACCCATGTGAAACGACAGCCTTTTACTGTCAAATGATCGAAGTACATCGGCATTCTGCGATTCCCTGATCCTGCCACTCTCTCGATCTCCGCCCTGACAGCCGCTAGACATCTGCGCTTTTCTCTAACCTCCCTCGGATAGTCACGATGCACTGATATACCAGTATCCTTCAAAACTCCAACGTGCCTCATTATATACTCAATATCACTATCTTCTGGGATGTGAGCGATCACTGCATCACTGCCCCTGCCTAATGGGTGCGCCCGGTTGACCCATATTTTGTCATCACTTCCCAGCTTGTCCTTACAAAATTTTCTCACTAAAAACCGAAAGTCTCTGGTATTATTATCCCACTTTAGGCCCCTGAATACGAGATTGTTTCTACGTGATCTTCCCTCCAAATCAAGCAACTTATCCATCATAATTTTTTCCTGATGTTTTAACGACATAACCTCATTTTTTAAAGCACTATTCTCAGTTTTTAGCTCCGTTACCTGACTTGAGAGTAATGACAGATCGTCCTTAGTAGCCAGATTAGACAATTTATCGTCGAAAAAGCTATTCAAAACCCCCATAAAGCTTGCCATTAATTGTCCATGGGTCATCTCGCCTACCTTCTCGCTATCCATGATGGTGTTGGTTGGGTCGTTTTCTGGTGATGATGAAGGACAGTGTCTCTTTATCTGCCTATTGGAGTTAGGTGTGAAATAGTCTACGATCTTAGTTTCCGTCATCAGCTTCCAACAACACACACTTAGCACTAATTAAAAATTGACACTGTTCTAGTCGATTCTGTGATGCACTAACCGACGCACAGGCATATACTCGCACACACGCTAACCGGCACGAGGAACCGCGTGGCTTGACGGCACGGCAACTTCGTTCTAACTGATTATCTGCGCGATGCCAAACGACACAAATCGATGTATAATGGTCAATACTACTTAGTTAATCAGTTTGAATATAGATAAGGTCTATCTTGCCCTAGTTACCGGTACTTAAACGATAATATCACAGAGCCCTTGCACAACCACGTTTTCCACTCTACATCAGTAGTGCCAACCCGACTTTTACAAATTGATGAACAACGCCATCTTCGGGAAGACCTTAGAAAACAAAAGAAAACACAAGATTGTAAAATTAGTAAGTGATCCTAAGAAATTGGAAAAATTAGTGCAAAAACCAAATTTTGGAACATCCATGATTATAAACGAAGATCTAGTTGCCGTCAGTATGAAGAAAACAACAATAGTGATGGATCGTCCGTTATACATTGGAATGTCGATTTTGGATATAAGTAAAACTCTGATGTATGATTTCCATTACAACAAAATGGTTAAAAACTACGGAAGAGACAACATTGGAGTTGCATACATGGATACCGACGCGTTTATCTACTGGATAAAGACTTTGGACATGTATGAAGACCTAAGGAGTTTCCCATACAAAGACGATTTTGACTTCTCTGACTATCCGAAGAACCATCCAAATTACAATGAAAAGAATAAAAAAGTAATCGGAAAATTTAAAGATGAAGCAAATGGAATGCCTTTAGAAGAAATAGTGGCACTGATGGCAAAATTGTATTCATTTAAAATGTACAACGAGAACAACACACCGACAGTCAAGAAAGCAAAAGGAGTCAAAACATCGTACTTGAAAAAACATGTGACATTTGACCATTACAAGACCTGCTTGTTTGAAGATTCTACAATGTCTGCAACGTTCAACACTATCAGAAGCTTTAAACATGAGGTCTACAGTGTCACTGAAGTTAAAAGGGCACTATCAGCTCGAGATGATAAAAGGCATATTATGCCGGATAAAATTCACACTCTTCCTTTTGGCCACTACTCTCTAAACCCTATCGACTATTAACCTATTCTTCGCCCTTCTACAACTTCGACCTTATTCCTTTCTCCTTCCGTAAAAAAATGGGGAACACGGCAAGTCAAACGCCGTGTTCCCCATTTTTTTACACAAGTTTGGATGACCTTGACCTATATAAATGATGTGAATATTTAAGACAACATTCATTGTGATTATACATGTGATACATGAAAGATTCAAACCTGCAATATGAAGGACTTGAAGCAAGAAATTGTCAACGAACTTCATAAACCTGCAAGAAGAAAGTTTCCACGAAGAAATACAGTGATAAAAGGAATAAATGATTTATATCAAGCGGATTTAATCGAAATGATTCCTTATAGTAAACAAAATAGAGGATTTAAATACATATTGACTATTATTAATTGTTTTTCAAAAATGGCAGATGCTTTACCACTAAAAGATAAAAGTGGCAAAAGTGTTACAAAAGCAATGGAAACAGCTATACAAAGAGACAAACATACTATAAAACATTTACAAACTGATGATGGAAAAGAATATTTTAATAAGGAATTTGCAAATTTAATGAAAAAACACAACATTAACCATTACTCAACCAATTCAGAGGTAAAAGCATCAATAATTGAAAGATTTAACAGAACTTTAAAAGGTGCGATGTATAAGATGTTTTCCAACAGAGGATCACACGTATGGATTGATATGTTACCAAAACTTATAAGCGATGACAATAACAAGTTTCATAGAACTATTGGTATGAAACCAAGCCAGGTGACTAATAAAAATGAAAAACTTGTATTAAAACGTATAAAAATGAATACTAAACCAAGAGTTGAAAAACTAAAGCCTAAAAGGTTTAATGTTAGTGATAAAGTGCGAATAATCAAATACAAAGGTGTATTCAGTAAAAGATATCTTCCAAACTGGACAAATGAGGTATTTACTGTATTTAAGGTGCAACCTACAATACCAGAAACTTACATTTTAAAAGATAATAAAGGACAATTGCTGGAAGGAGGGTTTTATGGACATGAAATGTTAAAATCAACAGTAGGTGATGTATATCTAGTCGAAAAGGTGTTGCAACGAAAAAAGGATAAGGTTAAAGTACAATGGTTAGGATTTAATAAGACGGAAGATTCTTGGATACCTAAAAAGGATCTAATATAATAATAGAGCATCATTTTGGGTTGAACCATTACAAAGGATGGAGATAATACCGCAAAAAGACAATTTTACTATTAATAATATAGATGAACTCACAGTGGATGGTTCTCAATTCAATACTGGGAAACACGGTGTTTTGTTACCAAACACGGTGCGTTGTCTGGTTACCGGTCCTTCCAATTGTGGAAAAACAAATGTAGTATTCAATTTGATTACAAATCCTAAAGGATTACGTTTTAATAATTTATATGTATTTTCAAAGTCACTACAACAACCAAAATATCAGTTATTGGAACAAATACTCAATAATGTGCCTGAAGTTAAATATTTTAAATTTAACGCGAGCGAGAGTGTCATGCAACCGCAAGAGGCTAAACCATTCTCAGTATTCATATTTGACGATGTATCTTGTGAAAATCAAAATACAATAAGAAATTACTTCGCCATGGGTCGACATAACAGAATAGATAGCATTTATATTGGTCAAACTTACAGCAAAATACCGAAACAGCTCATTAGAGACAATGCAAACATGTTAATTGTATTTAAACAGGATGAAACCAACCTAAAACACATATATTATGACCATGTAAGTGCGGATATGCCATTTGAACGATTTAAAGAGTTGTGTGGAAAGGCTTGGGCTGAAAAGTATGGGTTTTTAACAATTATGAAGGAACAACCGCTAAACAATGGTCGATACAGGATAGGATTTGATAAATTTATACTAATACACTGATCATGATGTAAAACATTCATTGTTGTACAACACGTCTTGCTACAAACATGGTTAACCAAGAAAAGTTAATAAAGGAAATAAAATCACTTAGTGATCTATTCGAGATAAAAACAGAGCATTAAAATTAGGTATTAGCGAAAGGGAGAAATTTCTTGAATCTACTTTTAAACCTATTACTGAACCCTTGAAACAATTAAACAAAAAATTTGCTAAACCCGTTTTGGAAGGAGATGCAATTGCACCTATTACAAAGTTTGAAAGAGAAAATGTAAAATCAGAAGATTTTAGTGATGAAGACCTGGAATCCTCTACATATAGTGGTTTTACCGGTGAAAAACCTGAAAGAGAGCTAGAATCACCAGACTATAGTGGTATAAAAGAATTATATGAAGTAAAAGCTAAAAGAGGACATGAAGATGTATCAACTGCTAGTGAAGAGGAAAAAGAAGAAGAAGCAAGGGAAGGTCCGTCAAACATAAGCTTGTTGGGTGAAAACATTCATAAGAAAGGACCTTTAGGAAGGAAATACATGATAAAAATGTTAGCTGGAATAAATCCTAATAAAAACTACCATAGTTATGGAGTAAGATTAACAGAAGAAGGTTTAATGGTTGGTAATAGCCCGGTAAACATTGATGAAGATGATAATATTATTGTTGGTAATCAAAGATATAAGGGCACAAGAGGATTATTTGAATTATTATTTTAAAAAAAGCCTTTAGAATTGTTAGTTAAAGAAGAAGACATGGAAGCATATAAACAGATTTTGGAACACACTAATGCATACAGGAGGAAGTATTTAGCTGACCAACCAGTTTTTAGATCTAGGTCTTTAAAATATAGAGAATTTGTATCCAAGTTAATACCAACAACGAGAAGACAACCAATGCCGATAATCCCAAGAAAACCTGTAAAACGAAGGTTTGTGTCATCCACTTTGGATATAAGTGCTCCAGAACCAAGAAAAAGAAACAAATCTGTTACAGGTACAGGTTTAATGAAGAAACTATATAACACAAATGTGATTTATTACAATAATATCAATAAATTGGTGGATAGAATGAAACTAATACATGAAGCTAAAGAAGCGGGTCATACTGGATTGGAAAACGAATGGGTGGCTTTAGTGGATGAACTCCGAAACCGTGGGGTAATCTTATAAAAAATGCGTTGCTCCCTAAAATACTATTCAGTTGCACCATGAGTGTCGACAAGTTCGGACGTTATTCCTCGGATGGATTATATTACGCAAATAATTTAAAAAGAGGTGCTGGTTTACCACAAACACCTGATGGAGATTATGATATGAGTAATAAAAGGTTAAAAAACATAAAAGATCCTATGGATGAAAATGATGCAATAAATTTAAAAATATTAAAGGAAAAGATATCACCAACATTAAGACTGCACAATAACACATATGACGCAGAAAATCATAGAATTATCCACGTTGGTAAACCAAATCAAAACGGTGATGCAATAAACAAAGGTTATTTGTCATCTGAATTAAAGAATACGTTAAAATTCAATGGGAAAACGTATAGTGCTAACAATAAACGTATATCCAACGTAGATGATCCTAAAGATGCAAAAGACAGCGTAAATAGACGCTATTTACATTCCTTAATACCTGAAAAGACAAAAGATGGATTTTCTTTTTATAAATTTGTTATTAACGATATAGGTTATCCAAAAAATGAAAATGATGCTGTAAATTTGAAATATATCAAAGACCATTGTATTACACGCGATGTTGAAGTTATAGATTTTTTTGGTAATTGTTTAGCAAATGTTAAAGATGGTTCGGCGCCATCAGATGGTGCAACAGTGGGTCAAATGATGGAAACCTTAAAACAAGAAACAACCTCTTTTGTAAAACAAGATCAAGTAGTATCGAAGCAAGGGGATGAATTTGTTCAAGGTAATGAAAAATTTAATTTATTAACATACAAAAATAATGCTTGGGATTGCATGGGTAAAGGGTTATCAAATATGAGATTGGGTTATACTGCTCGAGATGCAGCTGCTTTATCACAAACCGTACATCTAGATCCAGATCATTCTTTTAGATTTTTTACATGTAATGGTAAAGTAATAAAAAAACTTGCATAATGGAAGAGATCCAAATGATGCTGCAACTGTAGGACAAACATTACAATATGATAGTGCAAATAAAGAGTTTATTCATAATAAGCAAAGATTTAAATTAATGGATGTAAATGATTATCAAAATATACTAATTGCAGATACAAATTCATTTAGCGGATTTAGAAAATTGTCTGGTGAAGAATTTATTCATAAAAATCATGTATTTAGAAATGAAGCAGACAGAGCATTAATTAGTGCAGATTTAAAATATTTTAAATGTCCTGGGAATGATGAAAATGTAACTGATGAAGACTAAGAATTTGTATAAAACTAATATGGGTTAGAAATCGGGGACTAATATTATAAAAATGGGTTACACTCTAGAATGTTATTCAGTTGCACCATGAGTGTTGACAAGTTCGGACAGTATTCATCGGATGGATTATATTACTCTAATATTTTAAAAAGAGGTGTTGGATTACCACAAACACCTGATGGAGATTATGATATTAGTAATAAACGGTTAAAAAACATCAATGATCCCACAGATGAAAACGATGTAATAAATTTAAAAGTATTAAAAAAAGAGATATCACCAACGCTGAAACTAGACAAAAACACATATAACGCGGGTAATCATAGAATTTCCAACGTTGGTAAGCCAAATCAAAACGCTGATGCAATAAACAGAGGTTATTTATCATCAGAATTGAAGAATACGTTAAAATTCAATGGAAAAACGTATAATGCTGAAAATCGATGTATATCCAACGTAGCAGACCCTGTAGATGAACAAGACAGCATAAATAGACGCTATTTACATTCTATAATACCTGAAAAGACAAAAGATGGGTTTTCTTTTTATAAATTTGTTATTAACGATATAGGTTATCCAAAAAATGAAAATGATGCTGTAAATTTAAAATACATCAAAGATCATTGTATTACACGTGATGTAGGAGTTATTGACTGTCTTGGTAATTGTTTAGCGAATGTAAAAGATGGTTTTGCACCATCAGACGGTGCAACGGTGGGTCAAATGAAGGAAACTTTAAAACAAGAAACCTCCGGTTTTGTGAAACAAAACCAAGTAGTAACACGTCAAGGAGATGTATTTGTACAAGGAAATAAAAAGTTTACTTTACTTGAAGAAAACAATTATGTTTGGGATGGTAAAGGAAAGTTATTGACAAATTTAGGTATTGGTGAAAAGCCTGGTGATGCTGTTACTTATGAACAGATAATACAATTAGAGCCAACTGGAAAAAAAAAATGGTGGAATTGTGATAACAAACGATTAACAAATGTTGCAGACCCTGATTATGCCGATAACGCTGTAACTGTTAATTTTCTTGTTAAAGTAATAGGTAATTTATTATTTGATATGCATAATTATATTGCAGCAGGACAACATAAACCTATTGACGAAAAAATGAGAAGTACATGGATTAAACAAGAAATTCTTTATAAATATTTTTTTAATCATAACACACAAAAGTTTAGATCATCAGATTGGGGTACTTTTGATATTTAATTAAATAACACCATAAATTACATCATTTATGTGCAACCCGTCATAGAGGTAACACATGCATTACGCTTTTCCAATATAAAAGACAATCATGGCGTTTCATTACACCAGTCCATATCGAGACACTATACGGAAAGGAGGCGGTATCACGTCCACAGCGGTTTCTCTGTTAAGTAAAGCTTTAAATCGTATTCCAGTAGGATCTATCGTAAACAGAGCAATAGACGCTTTACCATACGAATTTCACATACCGGGAGGTTATCAGTATTGCGGACCAGGAACTAAATTGCAAAAACGACTGGAAAGAGGTAATCCAGGCATAAATAAGTTAGATCAGGCTTGTAAAGAACACGATATCGCATATTCCACATTTACCGATTCAAAAAATAGATCAATCGCTGATAAAAAGCTAGCAAATATAGCTTGGCAACGAGTAAAGTCTAGTGACGCTAGTATTGCGGAAAAAGCAGCAGCTTTAGCGGTAACAGCAGGTATGAAGGCTAAAACAGCGGTAGGAGGTGGAAAAAGGAGGGGTAGGAATAAAAAAGGATCAACCATGAAGAAACATGGTGGTAATATTAGACTAAAAAGACGTTCTACGAAGAAAAATAATAAAAAACCGACAATATGGTCAATGGTAAAAAACGGGGCAGGTCTATACCTAAGACCGTATCGTGCATATTAAATAAAAGAAATCAATTAGTTATACCACATAAAGCGTTGACTAATGTTGAATTATTCAGATATATTTCCTGTTTAAAAATACCATTTTTTCGTGGAGTATTCATGAAGGACAGTTTACCAAAGAAAATATGGAAAAATGAGACTGGAATCGTAAATTTGGATAATACTGAAGGGCCCGGCACCCATTGGGTGTGTTATAAGAAACTGAATAGCAATGTATATTATTTTGATAGTTTCGGTAACCTGCCACCACCAAAAGAACTTCAAGATTACTTTAAATCTGCTAAAAACATATATTACAACTATAAAAGAGAACAACCTGATAACACATTAATATGCGGCCATTTATGTTTGGAATTCCTAGCTAAAAGTATCAGTCACTATTGAGATGTCTTCCTATACGGTATCATTAACAGGAAAATCGTCCACTTTACGAAGTATCCTTTTTCCAGCGTTACGCTTGCAAAAAGGAAGATTTTGGGAGGCAGCACTGTTAGATTTTACAACTTACAACTCTATTCCCAATGTTACGGAAGGTAAAAATAACTTATTGCATTATTATAAAGGAAAAGATGCCAGTGGTAAGTTTACAGACTTAGAAGAGTCCAGTTTACCCACAGGTTCTTATGAAATTGATCATATTAATGAATTTTTGCAAAATAAAATGGGAAAAGACAATATATCGCTAAAAGGTAATAACAATACAATGAAAGCTGAGCTTACTTCAAAATATTATATAGATTTCACTAAGCCAAACTCAATTGGTGATTTATTAGGATTTCCCAAAGATGGAGCAATTTTAGAACCAAATAAAACACATTCCGGTAAACAAACTGTAACAATATTAAAAGTCAATAGTATAGACATAACTTGTAACATTATACAAGGAGCTTACAGAGATGGAGCAAATACTCATATAATACATACTTTTTACCCCAGTGTACCGCCTGGATTTAAAATTGTTGAAAAGCCACAAAACCTGGTATATCTACCGTTGAACACCACTTTCATTTCAGACATCGTGTTGAACGTATTGGATCAAGACGGTAACTTGATAGATTTCCGAGAAGAGCCTATTACGGTTAGACTACATTTAAAATCGACACTTTAATACAAAACCATGGGTTTAACATTTAAAAGCGAACAACCTACGGGAAACCGCATTAGTAGCTCTTCAGCTGTGGAGGAGTTAACACGCGAGAACATTCGTTTCTTAGAGAGAATCGGATTAAAATTAACCGATTATGGATATACTGGATATAGCGCAGGGTCCGACATTCGACGAAACCCTATGGGAAAAAGAATATCACACCCACAACCCTTACACTTCATCAAAATTAAACAATAACGATGAAATTCGTATTCCCATACAAAATCAGGACATTTACACACTACCATGTGAAAGTTACTTGTATATTGAAGGGAAAGTTACTAAAAAGGACGGTACTACTACTGGTACAACAGTTCCATTTATAAATAACCCCATGGCTTTCCTCTTTGATGAAATTAGATATGAAATATCAGGTGTAAGAGTTGATTCCACTAAAAAAGTAGGTATTGCAACAACTTTAAAGGGATTAACATCTATATCACCTAATGAAACCAATTTAATACAACCTGCAGGATGGGTTTTACCTACAAAAGACACAATCACTCCAGATACAAATGGAAATTTTGATTTTCATATTCCATTACGTTTGTTGCTTGGTTTTGCAGAAGATTATAGAAAAATTATATTAAATGTTAAACAAGAATTAGTTTTGTTGAGATCTTCTAACGATAAAGACATTATTAAAGCTCCAGACGGTACAACAGATGCAACTTTAGAATGGAAATTAACATTAGACAAAGTTGTATGGAGAGTTCCGCATGTTAAATTAGCTGATGAGCATAGAATGCTACTATTAAGAAAGTTAAAGGCTGATCGTGATATTGTAATTCCTTTTAGAAGTTGGGAATTTCATGAACATCCCAGCTTGCCAGCTACGGATCGTCACACTTGGACTGTTAAAACATCCAATTATGTGGAACGAGCCAGGTATATTATATTTGGTTTACAAACAGGCAGAAGAGACACCATCACCAAACATGCAGGCCAATTTGATCATTGCAACTTGAAAAATATTAAAGTTTATTTAAATTCACAATTTTTTCCATACGATAATTTAAATGTGTCATTCGCTAATAAAAAGTACAGCATATTGTACGATATGTATGCAAGATTCCAAAGTTCATATTACGGTAAAACAAATGCACCTTTACTATCACCGGAAAAGTACTTAAATGGTTACCCGATAGTTGTAATCGATTGTTCTAAACAGAATGAATCGGTAAAATCATCAAGTGTGGATATAAAAATAGAAATGGAATTCAACGCGGCTATACCAGCTAATACAACTGCATACTGTTTAATTCTACATGATAAAATCGTAACATACACACCTTTAACTGGAATTGTTAAAAATGTATTGTAAAAAACCGGTTTTGTTACATTCCAATGCATTCCGCGAGTATAAAAGCAGAGCGTTCAGGTCGCTCCTCATCAGTTTGTTGCCTGTTCTTGTATGGGTAGCATCTTATTCAATATGGCTTCTCCTAGTGGTACACAAGAAAATGTAGTAAATATTGAGAAGGAGATATCCGACTTTTTAGATCTTCAAGGTCAACCGGAGGGAGATGGACACAACGCTTGCGGACAACTCCACGCCAGTAATAATGTTGAGGAAAAAGGTAAAAGAAGAAAGAATGCACAGAAGAAGAAAAGGAATATTGAAGATAATATTTCTCCTAACATATTGAGTGAGGTATTCTTGCGAATATTTTATCAAATCTCATCCAGTTTGGACAAAAGTGTTTTAATCGGTGTTATGAAATCAACGGATTATTCACCTACTGTAATTTTAACTCATGGACCCAAAATGATTTTGTTCACCGATAGTGCTTGGGAATCTTTTATGAAGCACTTGCATCTGCTAGAATGCTATTTAACTAGTAACATGTATGGAAGAAAGACAAGAGTAGGACTTTTGGATTCAAATGTGGAAATTGATATTATAAAGAATCGTGGTGACCATCAATTGCGGTTTAGAGACACAACAAGACATGATAACAAGATTCAACTTAATCGAGAAGAGTTTTTTATTCTAACCTGTGCAACTGAACCAATAACAAGATACTTGAGACAACTAGTGTTTTCAAGTTCTATTATTAAAGATTATTTGGAAGACACTTTGGACAAACAACCGGACGCACCTATATTGTATGGACCTGTGGATACTTCTATATTTAATAGAGTTCCTCATGAAGTACAAATGTGGAGACAATTGGAAAAATACGCTTAACTACATAAGAAATCAGTAAAACAGGAAGAAGAGGAGGAAGGAGGAGAAGAATCAAGTGTTAGTGATGAAAATGAAAACAAGGAGAATGTAAAGATGGAAACTTAGATGACAATAATTGGTTTTTAAAACAATATCAAACACTTTGTGGGGTTAGGCCTACCGGGGACGGTGCCCACGTTAAATATACACCAACGCGCCAACAACTGTACGGCCTGGTATAAAAGTCGTACCTACCGTGGTGTGGAAATCAGTTGATCTTTGGACTTCGTCATGAACAGACGAGTGGCCTTCGCAATGGACAAGGAAGAAGAACAAGTAAAGTCCAAACCTGGTATAATTGAGTTCCAAGCGTTTCGGGGTAATGACGATAGATTTATCATAAAAGAACTTGTGTTTTTCGACATCAATACAAGTGTTCCATATACATTTTTGTTCAAACCACCATGTTCTTATTCTTCTTTAACTAGCAAAGCTGCTACTACCAACAGGTGGATTTCAAAATATTTCCATCATATCGATTGGTATGATGGTTTTGCAAGTTACACAGACTTGTATCACATCATGCATCAGTTTTCAAACAGGTTTACCAATATTTATACAAAAGGACTGGAAAAGAAGAGATGGATCGAAGAATTTACTCATGTTCCGGTTAATGATGTGGACTTGGATAAAAACTACAAGTATACGATGGAAAATGTTTGTATTTGTACTAAAAGTCCAGAACATGAAAAAGATAGACATTGCGCTTTAAAAAACGCCTATAAACTCGCATCTTACCTTCAAAGTGGGGAAGTAGGGAGTGGTGGGGGTGACGGGGGTTATATAAGTGAGGAGCAGACCGGGACCTGGCATGAGTATTACTCGAGATTCCGAGACGACAACATCTCCCAGCAAGAAGACGAAGAAGAAGACAATCTTTAACTCAACCATGGCATCTCACCAGTTCCTGCAAACTTTGGTTGAGCAGTTCAATGCTCACTCCAAATCTACCATACTACCTGTCAAGAAGTGTTCCGAACTTAAAGATGAGAAGCACTACATTATCCACGCCATGAAGAAGATGGAGACTACAGTTGGAGAGGCCATCTGCTGCAGTCTTAGCGAGGCGCCGTTCACTCCGGGGGATGAGCCCAAGTTCCAAGTCTACCTGCCGAAACGATTCGTCCATCTCCTCCAGAACGAGGATCTGCGCTCCATCCAACCCGGCTGTCTCTACCTGGTTTCCCACGGTTGCACGGGTAGCAATTCCACCGAGTTGACCATCCACATCGTCGACAAGCAGCAGTGTTAGATTTAAGTTTTACTGTTGTACATATGTTATTGTAATGTTTTATAAATAAACCATAAAAGACAAAAAAATGCAACATATCAATATGTGAGGTTTGTCACATATTGATATGTTGCATTTTTTTTAAACTTCGCGGGTGACCTTGACCTTTGACCTTTGCATTTCACAGTTACCCCCACCACCAAGCTAAAGGTCAAACCTGTTTCAATGCAAACACCCCCACCACTTTTTCATAGTACCCCCAAGCGCTGTGCCTTAGCTTCATTTCAACTCCGACGGTCAACCGTACAACATCAAGATGTCTCTCAATGTAAGTTGTGCTAGTTACGAGGAGGTAACCATTAAGACTCAGCAGGAGCTGAACGACTTGTACAAGGAGTTGCAGCTGATGGTGGCGCGAGGCTACCGTATAAATGTGCAAGTCTACGCTTGCAATATACGCAATCTCCGACACCCAAAAGAAGAGTCTGAACATTACTCTTCTCCAGCGACTTCATCACCGGCGTCCATGAAGACTGAAGCGAGCCAGACTTTGGATTATTTCAGCTGACTAGCAGTTGTCTTCCTTCTTCTTACCATTGTAGAATATGTTTATTTCTTTATTGTATTAAAGATGTAAAAGAGAAAAAACACCTATCTTGTTACTGACATATGTGCTCAGTAACAAGATAGGATTTTTTAAAACACAATTTGGATGACCTTGAAACTTCCCCCACCACTTTTTCCCACTTTTTTATAGTACCCCAAGCGCTGTGCCTCAGCTTCATTTCAACTCCAACGGTCAACCGTACAACATCAAGATGTCTCTCAATGTAAGTTGTGCTAGTTACGAGGAGGTAACCATTAAGACTCAGCAGGAGCTGAACGATTTGTACAAGGAGTCCGAAAAGGAGGTTATCAACAAAACCGATGATTAACAATTGTGGGACTCCTCTATTACAGAAAAGGAATTACATGCAGCCGTCGAAGCTGTCGAGGAAAAGGAAAAGAACCTCAGGCAGCTCTGGTTGGCTCAGATGGATATTTGCGGATCTGTGCCGCGTGATGATTTTGAACTTCAATGTCAGATGGCGATTACCCAGCAACTAGAAGAAGCCGAAAAGGAGCTAAAGAGTGGAGGTACTATCCGGGCGGAGGTGAAAACTGAGAAACATGAAGAATATAACGAATATGATGATTAAACGTACTGTTGATCCCAATCCTTTTAGTTTAAGTGGTTATGTTAGAAGTAAATAGACAAAGTTTCCTTTTTTTAAAACTCCATTTGGATGACCTTGAAATTTTCCCACTACTCTGTAATACCAGCATTGCTCGCTGCAAAAAGCATCATTCCTCCTCCAACAACCATGGCGGACACACCTGCTTGCAATGCCATGTCTTCCACCGAAGATGTACCCACTACGAATTGGAAATTGACAATCGACAACGTGCATTATTTAGAAACCATCTGCGATTGGATGAAGTCTATTCTCCTCGACAACCCGGGAATAAAGCTCAAGGCCACTTTAGATTATGATTGGTCTGAAGTTATACTGCAGCAAGACGATCAACAATCACCGGAGTATTTGTTAAATTTACCATTGTCAACCATATATCCTACAAATGAGGTGGAAAGGGAAGAAGAGGAGCATGGGGTTTAGAGTTTCTTATTTTTTAAAACCCAATTTGGATGACCTTGAGATTTCCCCCACCACTTCCCATATACCTAGAGTGTGCAGGGCCAGACAGTCAGTCGCTCGGTGTCCGTCGTAGGGTGCACATCGCGGTTGCTACTCCGAGTCCTGACAATTTGGGGTAGTTCGAGGTCACAACACTTCTACAACTTTGAGGTCATCACACTTTAACTCTGGGACGGGATCAACTTGTAGTATTTCTGTGTTTTGATTCATGGTCACCACACTTTAACTCTAGGACGGGATCGACTTGTAGTATTTCTGTGTTTTCACTCAGGGTCATCACACTTTAACTCTGGGATGATTTCAACTTATAGTATTTCAGTGTTTTGACTAAAGGTCACCACACTTTAACTCTAGGACAGTATCAACTTGTAGTATTACTATGTTTTTACTCAAGGTCATCACACTTTAACATGTAACTTTAAGGTAGCACCAAAACGGTGCTACCCGGCTTGACATTTTCAAGTTTCCCACGGTCGTCGCAATTTCCCCCACCACTTCCCATATACCTAGAGTGCGCGGGGCCGGACAGTCAGTCGCTCAGTGTCTGTCGTAAGGTGCGCATCGCGGTTGCAGTAATGGTCTAAAGTAAGGCAGCTGGGCTAGTTCAAGGTCACCCGAGCGGTGTCACATGACGGTTTAGGCAGAGTCACGTTGCAAACTTCAAGTTTCCTCAGCACTTTTGCTGTTTCTTGTCTAATTTCGCTCCAAGTCGTCAAGGTCATGGGAACCGGACTGAAACTCGGAGCGTCGTGCGAGAAACAGCAAAAGTGCCAAAAAATTTTGGGTTTTGGCGTGACCTTGACCTTTGTGACATCGATGACGTCATTTTGGTGACGTAAGGGGTGATGACGTCATCAGCACGTCATTTCTGTGACGTCATGGGTGTGACGTCATGGATGTGACGTCATTGGTGATGACGTCATCGATTGCGTCATCGATGACGTCATCGATGACGTCATCGGTGGGGTCATTGACCTCGATGACGTCATCGCTCAGGTGACCTTGAAGTGAGCCAGCAGCCTTACTTTTCCACTACTGATATTACATGAAGTTATAAAATTATAACATAAATTTTGCCTCATTTACATTATTTTCACTATTTTGGTGAACTATTTTCTGACGTTAAATATTTTGCAAAATCTAAGACCTTTAGGAGCAAAATCTTCCTAATAATAATATCAAAAGAGGTTTTCTTCAGGCTACAGCAATATCACCTGCTTTCGACCCTTACATCTAGAACGGAAATCATGCTTTTTAGGTCTAGGACCGAAACTTTTGGCCCTAGACCTCATTGGTTTTGGCGTTGAATACAATGGAAAACGGTAGCTGATATGAAGTGGTTGCCTAGCAACCGGAAAAACAAGCAGTACATCCCGCTAAGTTATTCGAGGTTATTAGCGAATTTCCCTTTAGAGAATAAGCTATTACTGTAGTAGCATTGACTATGAATACACAAGTGTGTATTTGTGTATTCATAGTCAATGTAGTAGTCACGGTAAGACCTAAGCCCGGGACCTTGATACGTTTTTATTTTGAGGTCCCTAGAAGCCAAACACAACATTCGTTAAAATTTTTATAGATGTATTAATATATCTCGACTTCGTCTCGAACTTAAAACACGATCTCGAGGAAAGGAAATATACTTTTATTTTGCTTGAGTTTACGCCAAAGGCATTTTTTTAAGTGATGTACTACGTACCTTAAACGTTTTCGGGAAAGCGGCTCAAACCCATCAAATTGTGGTGGACATCCTGGGAATCGAACCAATGACCTCTTGAACCGAAGTCAACCGCTAGGCTAGCGAGATGCCTCTATTAGTTACTTCAGTTTATCAAATACTTATGACCTTATAACTTTTGACCACAATAAGTCTCAGATATATGAACGGTGTCTTTTGTGTAACACATATAAACTATATAAAAAGGAAAATCGTTATTAAGTTGTGAAGTATCTCAGAAAAGTAGAACAATGCAGTTTCTTCACTGTAGGAATGTCTAATTGTTAAGTTTTAATGCGGAGAGTATAATGAGTGAAATTCTCTTTCTAAAAAATAATAAAAAACACAAATAGAGAAAGTAGGTAAAAAACTACTATTAATATTATAAAATTATATGTTAGGCTTCATCAAAACCAAATCAGTTATGTGGTCTGTATAGCTTTTTATACATATTAATATTAATGTATACAGACTTACACACTAACTACTTTAGTAAAATAAAAGTATATGCAAACTCTAATATTATTTTATTTCAAATCAAGGATGAAGTAGTTTTAATATTCTATCCACTAATAATTTATAGCTATTGGAA
The DNA here is from genome assembly GCA_030545055.2 of Neoaliturus tenellus. Lineage (NCBI taxonomy): Eukaryota > Metazoa > Arthropoda > Insecta > Hemiptera > Cicadellidae > Neoaliturus > Neoaliturus tenellus. The sequence goes on from JAQYXR010000088.1 coordinate 79,009, forward strand.
AATACAACTATGTTTACAAAAGCAATACTGTATATAAAGTTTCTCGGAGGATAAATAAAAAAAAAATTATAATGGATTTAATTGTAGCACAGCGAATAAAATTATGTACATTCTATATAATATATAGACATATTATTGTATAATACATATTATGTATACACAACATTGTTATGTTATGTATACACAACATTGTTATTGTATACACAACATATTATGTTGTGGATTATACTCATGTCTTATACAAATTATTGAACTAGACAATTTATATGAATTCATCTCAATTCGTTTTTGTCAAGAGAACTTTTAAAAATATTAAATGAAGTAAAACTTTCGTCTGAATGATTTCCCAGAATTTTCTGTTAATCCCTCGAAGGTGAAGATATTGTTTATTTAATATTTAAATGGCTTGATTATTTAAAAAATGCTATTAATCTTTACGTTCAAACAAAAATACAAATTATAATGGTTGTGCAAATAAACAAAGAAATTATACACACACTAGTAGTGTCTTTTGGTTACTCCTGGCTCAGGTCAAGGTCATTGGTTGGAAGTGGCAGGTGTGGGGTTGGAAGTGTGGGGTGGGGGTGACAGTGATGGATGGGTTTGGGAAGTGGGTCAAGGTCATCCGGAGGGGGTTTTAAAAAAGTGGGAGCCGCAGGGGCTCGGTGGGAATGGGGAGGTTTTCGTTTATTTTTAAAATTAAATCAAAGTCGTGTTCTTGTGCAGAGAGGTGTTGAAATATCGTCCAACGGTGAGGGAGTGGTAGACGCCGAAGGCGGTGGCGAAGAGAAGGTAGATGCACAACATGCACAGTACGCATTTGAACAGTTGCAGCAGGCGAACCATCCCTTGTTGATTTTCTGTTTCCAATTACAGCCTGTTGATCTCTAGTTTGAGTCTGTCCTCTTCCAATTGTGTTTTAAGTGAAAAATCATCCATCATGTTTGTGTGCTTGTTTTAATTTCTATTGGTGAAACGGGAGCGGTGTTGACGGTCGGAAAGTTGGCGATGAAATGAGAAACGAAGATGAGGACAGGGCATATTTACTGGAAAGTGGTGGGGGGTTAAGAAAAACAGTTGTGTGTCCGATCAAACGTCATCGTCAGCTGTTGGTGTAGGTTTGGAGGATGCAGGAGTGAGTTCTAGCAAACCATCTTCATCTTCACTCTTAACCCTATCGCATGTTGGACAACCGTAAACAAGTTCCAAATTCAAAGTGATGCAGTGGAATTTGTCTATAATATCTTCTAAAGTTTCCATTAAATCTTTTAAATCATGTCTTGTTCTAATTATAAAAGTAGATTTCATATGTGGTAGCGGATCGTTGTTCATCGTACGGGAGTCGGGAAACAAATGGCGAGCGTCAGTCAGAGGCTCGCTTATATGCGGGCAATGGTGGTGGTGAAGGGGGAAGTGGAGGGGTGGTGGCGTGGTGGGGGAAGTGGAGGGGTAGTGGCGTGGTGGGGGAAAGGCGATATACCCCCATGCAAACCGTTGGCCAACGCATTTCGCTGCGAAACGCCATTCGGGTAGGTAGTAGGAGGTGTACTAAGATAAGCATTAGTTGTATTTTTAAGTTAGGAATACTAATAATGTTTGTAAATTAAATATTAAATTTATATTTAACCAGAGCTTGCATTTCTTGTTCCTCGTTGTTTAATTCAATAATTTTAACACCATTAGTTGTCTGTTCCTCTTCCTCTGCACTTTGCGACGATGAAGACGTGGAGGTGCCTGAAGAAGATGATGACGATGAAAATATTTTGGTAGGATTGACATATTGCACTGTGATGTTGATCCATCTTAAAGGATAGCTATCCATAAGTGTGAGTAAGTTTTGGAATAGGGTTTCCATCTCTTCTCTGTCGGTAATTAAATGTTGAAAGGAAATGAATTTATCATCCATGTTGTTGTCAGTGCAAGTAATGAAATAAGAATGAGAAGCGTATCGAATGATCCGTAGAATATATGTTGTAAAAAATAAGTGGTGGGGGTAATTTCAAGGTCAATCAAATGGAGTTTTAAAAAAGGGCTGCAGTCAGTGACTACAGCTATACATCTAAAGCTTCAACAGGATCAGTAGACCAATCTGATCTGTACTTGCACGCACTCATGATACATGTACAAAAGTCGTCTTTATAATATGCATTGCACTCTCGACAATTGACAAGTTTTTCTGGATGAAATTTGATACACCTCTGGGGACAGCAAGTGTGGAAGTATCGTGATTTATAAATCTTGAAGGTTCGCAATTCCTGTGGTGGTAGTTGCTTTGTCTTGCATTTGCAGTAACAGGATCCGAAGAATTCACACTTTGTACAAGCTAATCCGTCTACCATCCATCTTCCTAAATCGGTGCATTTTTGTTCACAACAGTAGCGCGGTGCGTCCTAGTTTTTCTTCTCTTCCATGTTGGCGCTTCTAAGTGTTGGCAAGAAATGAAGTTGTATAGTGTAGGATAGCGTGTTTTATAGACTAGGAAAAGTGGTGGGGGTAATCTCAAGGTCATCCAAATGGAGTTTTAAAAATGATCATCTTACAAGTGTAAGATGTATTTATTTAAGATAATGAGTTTTCATCTTCTTTTTCTTTCTTTACATCTTGTTTGTATTTTTCTTTTTCTTCTTTAGCCATAGCGATGAGATCTTCAGTGGATAGTGGATGTACTTCAGGAAATTTTAGAATTAATTTTGGTTGGAATCCCTCTTTAGTTAATACTTGAAGATCGGACGTCATTTGTTCTGCACTTTGATAGTCCTTTCCGTAGATTTTTCCATTAAATTCAATCATCATTCTGTACAACATGGTATTAATAGTTGTTTTCGCTGCGTCAGTTGGAGAGCAAATGATGATTCTGTTAGGTTACACGTTCCTTTTATAGATGCTACAGTGACCACTTGATATTATTTAATATTAGTAATATTTCTGGAACTTAACATTACTTTGAGTAGATGGTGTTGTAGTTGAAGGTTGTGTGGAAACGAATACTTCTTCATTGCAGAACTTTTGTTTAGAAAACATCCTCATGTTGTTAGCGTAAACATCAATATTTAAACGATAACCACCAGCAAGTAACACTCGCAGTTCATTAGTGAAATCATCGAGTTCTTCAAAAGTTGTAATGGTGGTGGTATCATATGATGCACACTTAACCTTAAGAGACATGTTGTTATTCGTAATAACTGGAGAGCCAACAGAGATGTGTACAGCACGAAAGGTAGTCGTAGACTGATGAGATCCTCAAGAAAATTACGGCCTTTATATACCCTCAAAACTAGGTCAAGGTCATCCAAACGTGTTTTTTAAAAAGCAACATATCAATAGTGCAGAAACACTATCGATATGTTGCCTTTTTCTTATTTTTTTATTTTTTTTTCATTTTTATTTATTTAAAATCAGTTACACACATGTACAAAAGCATATATAAATTACAGACTAGTTGCTAATAGGTATAACATGAAGTGTAAGTTCAGTAGAGTTTGTTCCGCTAGGACCGTGGGATGCCAAATAGAGTGCGCCGGGGTGAATCAGTCGTAAATCTTCATTCTGCAGCAGTTGAACAAAGCGTTTGGGAAGAAATACTTGAAATTTCGGTTCATCACCAGGTGTGTAGGGTGCTTCACTCAATGTGCAATTGATGGCGTCTCCAATTGATGTTTCCATCTTCTTAATAGTGTGAATAATGTAATGTTTTTCTTCCTTCAATTCTGAACATTTCTTTGTTGGTAGTATTGTAGATTTAGAATGTTTGTTGAATTGATCAACAAGTGACTGTAGAAAAGTTTGCGATGCCATTATTTTCTTCTTACTATTGTTCGTCTTCTTCTTCTTGTGCTTGCGCGTCAGAGGTGTTGACTCCTCGGAGGTTAGAGTAATACTCATGCATTGTCATAGTGCCGCTCTCGCTTTTATACCCATCGCTTCCCCCACCACTTTGCTGGAGATAGACATTCAAACGATATGCGTTCTTTAAAGCACATTGTGACTGTCGATGTTTAAAGTTTTTAGATGAAACACAGATGTTAGCAAAGTAGCAATAAAAATCTTTCTCCATTTGCACATTTATCACTTCATGGTTTGTATATGCTTGTATCCAATTTGCTTTTTCCAATCCTCTTGTAAAAATAGTTTAGAACTCTCTGCAGAAATGATTCATAATGTGTGGCATCATATTGTAGGTTATAAAACCTTCATCCCATCTTAGATTATGAAAATGTTTCATCAACCATTTGTTTGTTACTTTAGCTTTGGTTGTTAATCTGTTGAACGGCAAAGGAGGCATGAATAAAAAATGATAAACAACAGATGTTATCATATCTAGTACCACTAACTCTTTGATTATAAAATTTCCATCATTACCACGGAATGCCTGAAACTCTATGATACCTCGCTTTACTTTCATTATTTCCGTCTTCTTAGAGAATGAAACTCGTTTATCCATGATGACGTTCAGTAGACAACTGGTATGTCAATGCGGATTGACAGCCTTTTATACTCCAACATTCTTCTTCTTCTTCTTCTTCTTCTTCTTACTTACAATATTCTTTATCTGTTTAATTTGTTGTTGATTGTTGATTGTTAAAACGTGATTCGTTTTCCTTGTTTTCTTGATTTTCTTCTTCATTTAAATTAAAGTTGGTTTGATTGTGGTGTAACTGTCTCCACATCTCTACTTCATGCGGTATCCTATTGAAGATTGAAGTATCTACTGGACCGTATAGGATTGGAACATATGGTTGTCTATCCAATGCATCAATTAAATAATCTTTGATAATTGTACTTGAGAATATTAGCTGTTTTAAATATCTTGTTATAGGACCAGTAGCACAAGTTAAAGTGTAAAACTCTTCTTTTGTCAAATGTATTTTTATATTATATTTAGTTAAATCACTAAATCGAACTATTTGTTGACCACGTTGTTTAACAATATCGATTTCAATATTTGATTCGAACAAACCTAGTTTTGTTTTTCTTCCAAACGTATTGTTACTCAAATAGCATTCCAAAAGATGTATATGTTTCATAAAAGATTCCCAAGAAGATTCAGTAAAGGTTACCATTTTAGATCCGTGATTCAAAATAACAGTTGGAGAGTAATCCAATGATTTCATTACTCCAGCAGACACAGTCTTTGTCATACAAGAAGAAATAGGATAAAATATTCGAAGAAATACCTCCATTAAGATGTTGGTAGAAATGTTATCTTCAATTTTCCTTTTCTTTGTTTCTTTTTCAACTTCCTCTTCGTTTGTCTTCTTATGTTTAAACTTGAGGAACTCTTCCATTTCCTGTTCAACTTGTCTTTCTATATCCAAACTATTGTCAGCCATAAGAGGTGTAGTTTCTTCATTAGCACTTGATGTAGTAGAACTCATCTTGCGGACGATGTTACCCATACGACAATCAAAGATGAAATGAATTTCCAGCTCTTCTTTCTCGCTTTTATACTTGCAGATGACCTAGATATTGTTGATCTTTTGTAAAAACCTTACAAATCGTGCAGATGTCGTATTAATCCTTTTTAAAGTACATTCTTCACAATTCCTGTCAGCGGTGTGTAAGTAACTATTTTGTCATGTAGAATTAAACAGTATGCTGAAGTTCCATCTGGTATTTTATCTTCAAATTCCATTTCAATTTTTATATGTACACTTGAAGATTTCACAGATTCATTTTGTTTTGAACAATCGATTACAACAATTGGAGCTTTTGAATAAAATTGTTCTGGTGATAGTAGTAGTGTATTTGTCTTACCATAATATGACGATTGAAATCTTGCATACATGTCATATAGAATGGAATAACGTTTCTTGTCAAATGAAACATTTAAACTGTCATATGGAAAGAACTGAGAGTTTAGAAAAACTTTGCAATTCTTTATCTTGCAATGGTCAAATTGACCAGCGTGCGCAGTTATAACATCTTTTCGTTTAGTCTGAAAACCGACTATTATGTACCTTGCTCGTTCTAAATAAGTAGAGGTTTTAACAGTCCATGTTTGTCTTTTTGTTTGAGGCAATATGGGGTATTCATGAAATTCCCAACTTCTAAATGGTATTACAATATCACGGTCAGATTTTAATTTTTTCAATAATAATACGCGATGTTCATCCGCCAATCTGACATGTGGTACTCTCCATACAACTTTATCCAATTGAAGTTGCCATTCCAAATCGGCATCTTTTGTTCCACTTGGCGCTTGTATTACATCCTTATTCGTTGAAGATCTGAGCAGTACCAGTTCTTCCTTTACATTTATTATTATTCTCTTGTAATCTTCTGCAAATCCCAAAAGCAATCGTAAAGGCACATTAAAATCAAAGTAACCTTTTGAATTAGGAGTAATAGTGTCTTTATCAGGAGTCACCCATCCAGCCGAGATTAAAGAATTCTTTTCATGAGGTGTTATTGAAGTCAATCCTTTTAAAGTTGTTGATATACCAACTTTTTTTGTTGAATCAACTGTTACTCCAGATATCTCATATCTAATTTCATCAAACAGATATGCCATAGGGTTATTTATAAAAGGAACAGTTGAACCAGATTTTCCATCCAATGTTGTTACTCTTCCTTCGATATATAAATAACTTTCACATGGTAATGTGTAGATATCTTGTTGTTGAATGGGAATTCTTATTTCATCATTATTATTTGATTTTGATGAAGTGTAAGGGATGTGAGTGTGATATTCCTTCTCCCATAGGGTTTCGTCGAATGTCGGTCCTTGCGCTATATCCAGTATATCCATGGTTGACAAGTTTTAGTCCGATCTTCTGTAGGAAGTGTATGTTCTCCGGTGTTAACTCGTCGAATGTTGAGGAGCTACTGAGCTCCCGACTCTTCCGTTGTGGTTTAAATGATAATCCCATGTTGACTTTATGTTGCCGCTCTGATATGTAACCGTATAGTTATTGTTTCTCCTCTAAAGTCAACACTAATGCCGTCTTGATCCAATATGTTCAGTACGATGTCTGAAATGAAACTGGTGTTTAACGGTAGGTATATCAGGTAACTATTTTAAAACCAGGAGCTACTGTGGGGTAAAATGTATGTAATATGTGTTGATTTACTCCATCTCTATATGATCCGTGTATAATATTACATGTTACATCAATACTGTTCACCTTTAATATTGTTACTGTTGTATCGCCAGTATAATCATTTCCAGGGGCTAAAATTCCTTTCTTCTTTGAAAATCCGGGCAAATTGCCGATTGAGTGGTCTAAGCTAAAATCTATATAATACTTTGAAGTTATTTCTGCTTTTAATGTATTATTATTACCTTTTATAGAAATATTTTCTTCTCCAAGTTTCTTTTGTAATACTTGGTTTATATCGTCTATTTCATATGCTCCTGTAGATAATGGAATTATTTTTAATTGTGAATAATTTCCTTTTTCATCTTTACCCTCATAATAATGTAGTAAATTGTTTTTTCCTTCTGTAACATTGGGAATTGAATTGTATGTAGTCAAATCCAATAATGCTGCTTCCCATAGTTTGTCCGTAGATAAACGTAACGCTGGGAAAAGTGTACTTTTCAATGTTGACGAATTTCCACTCAGCGACACTGTATACGATGACATCTTAAAGCTGACTGACGCTCTTCGCTAGGAACTCCAAACATAAATGTCCGCATATTTCCGTATTGCTAGGTTGCTCTCTTTTATAGTTGTAGAATATATTCTTGGAGTCCCGAAAATAATATTGAAGTTCTTTTGGTGGCGGTAAATTTCCAAAACTATCAAAGTAGTAAACATTTTCTCCAAGTTTTTTATAACATACCCAATGCCGCTTCGTCCTTCGTCGCAAGCATCGTCCTTAGTACCTGGTCCATAATTAGAGTCTAAATTTACTATTCCAGTTTCATTTTTCCACACTCTATTTGGTAATGTATCTTTCATAAAAACTCCTCTGAAGAATGGTATTTTTTAACATTTCACATATTTTGACAATTGATAGTTTGTTAATGCTTCATTTGGAATTATCAATTTATTCTTCTCATTTAATACACACGGTACGGTCTTAAGTAAAGACCCGATCCGTTTTTTACCATTGACCACATGGATGTTTTCTTGACTTTTCTTTTAGGGTTAGTGCGACGTCTTCTTTTGATGTTCCCGCCTGTTTTTGCAGCTTCTTTTTTGCTAGGTTTTCTCCCGCGTCGTCTTCCACCACCAAACTTAGCTTTCGTCTTCATGGCTGTAGTAACTGCCCAAGCGGCTGCTTTTTCTGCAATACTTGCGTCACTTGATTTGACTCTTTGCCAAGCTTTTTCCGCTAGCACTCTATCCGCTATCGATCTATTTGTTGAATCTGCAAACTTGGAATACGCTATATCGTGTTCTTTGCAGGCTTGATCCAATTTATTAATTCCAGGATCTCCTCTTGCTAAACGTTTTGCCAACTTAGTTCCGGGTCCACAATATTGATAACCTACGGGCAGATGAAATTCGTATGGTAGAGCGTCTATCGCTCGATTTAGAACAGCACCAACAGGAATCCGTCTGAGCAGGGATAACGCGGCTGATGTTATACCACGTCCTTTCTTGACGCTGTCTTGACGACGACTGAGCGGTGTGGTCTTCATTGTGTCGTCTTATATAACCGGCGTGTTTACTCTACGAGATGCTTTACATGAATGAATAATTTGTGCACAATTTTTATATTTAAATACTTAATTATTCAAATTAATTATATACTGATTTATGATTCTATTTTTAATCCACGCTTCTCGTTCATCGGGTTGAATCAGCACATGACTCGTTGTACTAGCTATATGATTGTGGGTATCAATAATTAAATTGCCCACTAATTTTATAAAACAATCTAAAGTTACAGCATCTTTCGGATGTTGAGGATCGTGTAACTGCATAATACGTTTATCATTACACGTGTAAGCGGTTGAATCACTTTTTGATGTTGTTATGACTTGTCCAATAGTAGCAGCATCATTGAAATCTTCACCTGGTGAAACATTAATTATTTTCTTCATTTTAGCATCAAATTTGGTTCCATTGCGTTCATCCCAAGTTATTGTTTGTTTCACTGTAACACAATCATCTTCTTCATAACCAGGTACAATATTTTTTATTCTTCTATTATGACCTTCGTATGTACCTAATAAAGGACCTTTCGCCATTAATGTTTGTGCCATTAGAGGTACATCCGAACTTTTTCACCAAATCTTCCATTTGTTATTCTTTTACCTCCCGCATTCCATTCATTATTACTTCCTTGCATTAAATTAAACTTTTCATTTCCATGTATAAATGTATCTCCTCGCTTTAGCACGGCATCTTCATGTTTTACAAAATTCGATGTTCCCCTTTTTAATTCTTTAGATAATTGTTCCATAGTAACAGCGTCTTTTGGTTGAGAACCGAACTTTACATTTGACAACGCTTTTCCATGACAATCGATTTCATCAGCATCTTGTAAAATACAGTTGTCCTTGATGTATTTCAGGTTTACAGCATCCCCGTCTTCCTTTGGATATCCAATGTCATTTATAATAAATTTATAAAAAGAAAATCCGCGTTGAGTCTTTTCCGGTATTATAGAATGTAAATATTCTTTATTAACTGAATCTTTATCATCTTTTGGATTTGCCACGTTGGTTATTCTATGATTCCCAGCATCATATGTCTGTCCATCTTTTAAATTATTACCCCACTGCAATTTTAAAGTATTTGAATGTTCAGATGATAAATACTCTTTATTAATTGCATCAGAACTGTCAGTTGGTTTACCAACATGAATTATTCTATGTGATTTAACATCGTAAGTATTCTTGTTTAATTTTAATGATGTTGAAGTTGCTTCTTTTACTGTTTTTAAATTTGCTCCATCAGTATCTTCTTCTGGGTCTTTAACAAATTTTAAACGTTTGTTACTCATATCATAGTCACCTTCAGGTGTTTGCGGCAATTCACTTTTTTTTCTGTTTTCTCCTCCTTGTACTCCTAGCCCGGAGTACCGTCCAAACTTGTCAACGCCATGATTGAACTGATCCACTGTATGCTCACAGCTCTCTTATATATCCGTGATGATTTATACAACTATTCCACGATTTCGAAGTTCGTCAACTAAAGCCACCCATTCATTATTTAAACCTGTATGACCAGCTTCCATGGCTTCATGTAATAGTCTCATTCAATCAACCAATTTATTTATATCATTATAGTAAATTACATTTGTATTATATAGGTTTTTCATTAAACCTTTACCAGACGTCGAAGTTTCTCCTTTTTTCTTTTTACCATATTCATCCATAAGTGATAAGTCCATAAGTGATAAAGACTTCCTCTTTAGCGGTTTCTTCAAAGCGGGCGCAGTTCGTAATGTTGGTAGTTTTCTCAGCGGAAACAATCTTTTTATTACAACTGTATATTTAGTTGCGCGTGTTCTATTTATCATTGAATCTTTGGACTAATTCTTCTTATGAGCATTAGTATTTTGCAAAATTTCTTTAAAAGTATTTAAATCTTGTAGCGTATATTTTATAGGTATATTTTTAAAAATCAGTTCAAATAATCCTTTTGTTCCTTTATATTTATGCTCACCAATAACAATGTCATCATCTTCAGTCAAATGTACTTTTGAATCTCCTATTTTTAATTCATTTCCATCAATTCTCGCTCCATATACATGTGACTTGTGTAGTTTTGGGTTAGCTTTTATTTCATGTAACATCTTCATGATATACTTTCTTCCAAGAGGTCCTTGTTGCAATATATCACTACTTAATTTTGTTAGATTTGGAATTGATTGTTCTGCTTCAGGTATATGTTGTTCTTGTTCTTCTTCTTTTTGAACATTTATTTCTGGTTCTTCTTGTCTTGTTTCTTCTTCTTCTTTTTGAGAAACTTCACTATCACTTGTGTGAGAATCATCATCTTCTTCCTTTTTGAAAGTCTTTACTTCAAATTTAGAAACAGGTAGTAAAACATCTCCTTCATAATGAGGTTTACCAATTTTTTCTGTTATCTGTTTTAAAGGTTCTGTAATAGGTTTAAATGTAGTCTCCAGAAATTCTTCTCTTTCATTCAAACCCATTCTTAATGCTCGATTTTTAAGTCTAATCGAGTCACTCAGTGATTTTATTTCTTTTAATAGTTTTTCTTGGTTCACCATGTTTACGCTGCGAGGTCCAATCTATTACTAAACGTATCATCAATCGTTCAATGGATTAATACAAATTTATCCAATCCTATACGATATCTTCCATTTTTTATAGCTTCTTCTTTCATAATAACAAGAAATCCATATTTTTCAGCCCATGCTTTGCCACACATTTCTTTAAATTTATCAAATGACATGTCTGCATTCACATGATCATTATATATGTGCTTTAAATTTGTTTCATCTTGCTTAAAGATAATTAGTAAATTTGCATTATCTCTTATTAGTTGTTTTGGAATTTTACTGTAAGTTTGACCAATATAAATGCTATCAATATTGTAATGTCTTCCCATGGCAAAATAGCTTCTGATAGTGTCATGATTTTCACAAGATACATCATCAAATATAAATATAGAAAATGGTTTTGCCTCGTTTGGCTCCATTATAGTTTCACTAGCATTAAACTTATAAAAATTAACTTCAGGTACACTTGCAAGTACCTTATCCAGTAATTGGTATTTGGGTTGTTGCAAAGATTTGGAAAAGATATAAATGTTGTTGAAACGTAATCCTTTAGGATTTGTTATTAAGTTAAAAACCACATTCGTCTTTCCACAATTTGATGGTCCAGTTATTAAACATCTTATTGTGTTTGGCAGTAGTTCACCATGTTTTCCATGATTTAACTTGTCGTTGTCAACTGTTAATTCATCAATATTATTAATAAAAAATCGATCCTTTTGTTGCACAATCTCCATCTTGTGTAAAGGTTAAACATGTAATGAGTTCATAAATTGCTACACCAAGTCTTTTGTAGGGATCCAAGAGTCTTCACTTTTATCAAATCCCAACCAACGTACTTTAACCTTATCCTTTTTTCTTTGTAAAATCTTTTCAACAAGATATACATCGCCAACTGATGATTTTAACAACTCATGTCCGTAGAATCCACCTTCGAGTAATTCACCCTTGTTGTCCTTTAAGATGTAAGTTTCAGGTAATGTTGGTTGCACTTTATAGATTGTAAATACTTCATTAGTCCAGTTTGGCAGATACCTTTTACTAAATACTCCTTTGTACTTACTTATACGAACTTTATCATCAACTTTAAATGTTTTAGGCTGCATTTTTTCACGTTTAGGAGTTGTATTATTCCTAATACGTTTTAATACCATCTTAGCATTACCGCTATTTACTTGGTTAGGCTTCATACCAATGGTTCGATGATACTTGTTGTTATATTCTTTTATAAGTTGCGGTAAGATATCATACCAAACATATGATCCTCGTTTGGAAAATGTTTTATACATTGCTCCTTTTAATGTTCTATTGAATCTTTCTATTATTGAAGCTTTAACTTCAGAATTTGTAGAATAATGATTTATTTTATACTTCTTCATTAAAGCTACAAAGTCTTTGTTAAAATACTCTTTCCCATCATCAGTTTGTAGATGTTTGATGTTGAATTTATTTCTTTGTATAGCCGTTTCCATAGCTTTTGTAACACTTTTACCAGTCTTGTCCTTTAGCGGTAAGGCATCAGCCACTTTAGTAAAACAGTCTATAATCGCTAAAATGTATTTGAATCCTTTATTCAACTTACTATGTGGTATCATTTCAATGAGATCGGCTTGGAAAAGATCATTCATTCCTTTTATAACTGTACTTCTTCTAGGAAATTTTCTTCTTGCTGGCTTATGAAGTTCATTTACAATTTTATTTTTTAAGTCTTCCATCTTCAGTTGTGTCTTCCACATCGCTTGTAAATATACTGATCTCTAGAATGGTTTATCCTCTTTTATATACGGTTAGGATATAGGTCAAGGCCATTTTACGTTGGTGTAAAAAAGAGGGAACATGACATTGGGCTTGTCATGTCCCCTCTTCTTTACGAAAGGAAAAAGGAAGAAGGTAAAGGACGAAGAAAAGGTTTACTGATCAATAGGGATTAGGGAATAGTGGCTGAATGGCAATGTGTTGATGTTATTTTCAAGAATGTGGCGTTTATCATCCTTATAACTTAATGCCCACTTTGTTTGCTTTACACTATACAGTATATGTTGTAGCTTCTGATGGTGTTGAATGTTGCGGTTGTTTCCACATTTTCAAATAAACATCTTTTATAATGTTCAAACTGCACTTTCTTCTTTAGATATGAAGTCTTGATGCCTTTGGCTTTCTTCACCACTTGATGTTCATCCTTTTCACCGATGTACAGTTGGAATGAGTACAGTTTGGACATTAAAGCGACAACTTCTTCCATTGGTACACCATTTGTTTCGTCTTTAAACTTGCCCAACACCTTTTTATTTCTATTGTAGTCATAGTTGGGATGATCTTTAGGATAATCTGAAAAGTCAAAGTCATTAGTATATACAAAAGTACGTAGATCTTCATACATGTCTTCTGTTCTTATCCAATAAATGAAAGCATCTGTATCCATATATGCTATCCCGATGTTTTCTCTTCCATAAAACTTCACCATCTTGTTGTAGTGAAAGTCATACATGTGGGTTTTAGAAATATCCAAAATAGACATTCCCACATATAGAGGACGATCCATTGTTATTGAGATTTTGTTCATGGTAACAGCTACAAGATTCTCGTTAATAATTACACTCGTTCCAAAGTTTGGTTTTTGTACTAACTTTTGCAACTTCTCCGGATCGCTTACTAATTTTACATCTTTATGTTTTCTTTTGTTTTCCAACGTTTTGCCAAATATTGAATTATTTGGCAAAATTATTATTAATTTGAAAAATATATTAATTTGAAAAATACCTTTTGAAAAGCGGATGTTGCTGCAGTCCTTCTTCTTGTGTTGTTGTCGATGTATGGTTTTAACCAACAAGATTGATTAAATTGTATTGCTCTATTGATTCTTGTTATTTTCAATCCCAGTTCTATTGCTTGCTGTATTGTCCAATAATGAGCTACATATCTCGACTTGTTGGTTAACGTCATCATTAATTTGGGCCATCTACCAGTTGGTGATATTTCCGTCTTTGGCAATAGTGGTAAATCGTAGTGGTGATCATGCAGTTGTTCAGGATATTCGAAGTCGACGTCCAAAATGTATCCAGTATCGCCATATTTGGGTATGTCCATTATATTGCCGATCGAATCTGGGTTCGCCCACTTTAAATTACCATATGGAAGGGGATTTGACATAGCCCATCCATATAGGTTATTTGCATCAAAATAACCTAAGGATGTTGTTGGTTGTGACGCATCGAAGTTTGGGAGATATTTGTTGTTAGCTTTTACATGTCTAGTTACACTTTGCGTCAATCCTCCACGAACGCCTGACTCTATCATCAAAACCATATCGATATCTGTAATAAGTTCAAGTCTACACTTTGTTTCTTTCAGCATAGCTTGCCATGCTAGTCCAGGCGATGTATAAGAATGAAGTGGATCCAATCCATATGCTTCAAAACAGGTATCTCTAAATTCTTCCATTATATCACAAAGTAAAGTCACATCTAATTTAACATAAAAGTCGGAATATTCTCCCAATGTTGTCATTCCTAGTTCGTTCCATACTTTACAAGCGTGTTGATAATCCTCTTCACTGATGTCCTCTTCATACAACTTACTCTTGAAGGCTTCTCTTGGCGGAAGTGATGTTTCTTCAAATTTTTCCAAACAATCGATGTAATCATAGGGAAAAACACCTTTGCGGAGAACCAAATCCAATTTATCTTTACTAACAATCTTCATTGTTTCTATTAAATTTTCTTTCTTTAAGTTTTCAGTGAGTTTACTTAAGCTAGATGGCATAAAACGGTAAGAGTCTAAAAAACGTAACTTAATATTTCCAACCGTTTTACTAAAACTAATAAACTTTTCACTAGTTTCCGCTATCACATCGATTTTTCCATCATCTCGTCCCAATTCCGGTATGATAAAATGTGCATCATAAACGCTAAGGTTATGCAAAACTACAGGTATAAAGTTGCGAATTTGATAGTTAATATTACATCTGTTACACGCGGCACCTCTATAATAACCTGTCAGATGGTCATGATCACGTACCTTGTGGTTTTCCAAAGTATATTCATTTTTACATAAATAACAATGGGTTGAATTTTCATACTGAATCTCTTCTTCTTCATCCATCGGTATCATTGGTACAATATCACTATACATTTTTTGTACATTTTCTGCTATCAAATATAAGTGGTCAAGGAAAATTTTAGAAGCATTTTCACCGCGATATATAACAGGTTTTGATGTTAGATCATATTTATTTAAATGATCTTCTGACAGTGTAGATTTAATTAATAAACAAAAACTGTTTGGATCATGCATTTGATACTTAACACTTTTCTTGGCTTCATCATCATTATTTTCAATAGGAACAAGTGTAGATTCAAAATCCGCATGTACAACAATGGGAATACGGTACTGATGAGATATCTTCTCAAATTTTAGCTCGGCCTTATCTGGTGATGGTAACATTATTTTGGCTTCATAGTTGTTGTTACACAATCGTTTATGCTCTTCTAACCACTGTCTTCCTAGTCTTCCTTCTCGTTGAAAATTGAAACATCTTTTGCATATTACCTTCTTATTTCTATTTTTAGATAATTGATTACTAACAAGAGTTTCAAATTTTTTTATCCATACATAGTGGGAAACATCACCTCTTGTAAGTAATAGTAAGTCCCTATGATCTGGTAGTTCATTCTTCACCACACGCAATGGGTACACTTTATTCGAACTGTCCAAACCGAAAACATTAACAGATGTTCCAGGGTTTTGTTTTTCGAACTTTGGGATGTCCTTTAAAGCCACTGGGTAAGTCAATCCTTGGAAATTATATCTATATCTGTAAGTTTCATATTCTTCACTGGGTCTTTCCGAATTTTGAGGAGGTACAAATTTTGTCGTCATTGCATATCTAAAACATTCCATATCTTGGTTCTTAACATTTATACACGATTTAGTGTCTGAAATTTTCTTTGGGAGCGGAATATAACTGCTACCCCTTAATCCGTAGCCGTGTTTATGAGTTCTAATATCCATACCCTCAATACTAACCAAACTCCAACCAGATCCTCTGCCTTCATGTTCTTGAATTTTTGTTAATATCTCTTCTAAACAATCTTCAACTATTGAATTAATATCTGAACTTGCCATGATGGTCTGGTTTTTTGTTATGAATCCTCTTGGTGACATTTCTCCTTCTACATTAGTAAACATAGCATGTAGTAATATGCTAAATTTAATGAAGTTTAGTCTTCTTAATTCTTCTGTGAGTGTTCTCCTTGCAATTGTACTCACTTCTTTAAAAAAACTGCTCCAATTCCAATTTTTCATTTTGAATTTTGTGGTGCATTACTACTTTACCTTCTAAAGCATATACTTTTAAACTTGGTATAGCATTCGAGGGTCCTGCTAATGATTCTTCTTGTTGTTCTTCTTGTTGTTCTTCTTGTTGTTCTTCTCCATATAGTTTTAAATCTTCATATTCGGTTTCTGTTACATCTTCATTATTATTATGGAATAACTCTTTGTGTATTTCTAGTAGAATATTATCATGAAAGGTTTCTAAGCAAATTTCACATTGATGCATCTTGTTGATGTTTACTCTTTGAAATTTGGCAGCGAAATGAAATGATTCTCTACTGCTCCCTTTTTATAACCTTCCAGTTGTAGTGGGGAGGGGGGACGGTAAGATTTTTAGTGAGATGTTAAAAATAGTAGGTTAAGACTAAAGCTGAAAAGTAATGATTAAAGCCTATATTTTCTTCCAACTGCAAATACTCCACATATGCCTCCGCCCATAGCCATAACAGATCACTGTTACGCCAATATACACCAAAGGTGGGGCTATCATCAAGTAAAATTGGTGATGCTATGTTTACTAATCTTTCATTTTCTATCCATGTCATAACTTCAATTACAAACCTTCCTATAATATCAATTGGAGAATCCGGATCCACAAATATTCCCCCGGGGGAGGGGGCGGGGGGGGATTATGCATGAATGGATTGAGGTCAAGGTCACCAAAAAATAATAATGATCCAAGGTGATGGAGGCGGCTGTAACCGTCTCCACCACCCTGTGTTCCTCAAACACTCCCAATCCCAACCCAAAAAGTTACGTCTTGCTAGGGATCCCAATTTTTTTTGCCCGCACGCACTTTGGCGATCCAGTTTGGTGAGCTGTGATACGGGCGGTTCAGTCTCGGGCCATTTGGCACTGGGCTTGACCATGTGGTAGTTAGGGACACTGGAACAGCTAGTGCAAGACGCAACTCTAACCTCCCACCCTTAATCTAAACCCACCCAAACATATTTTTGCCTGACCAAAATTAAAAACAAAAACAATAAAAATATGCGCTACCTACGGCACAATGCGCATGTCCCACCCATATTTAATGAAGTTCAATCGAACTTCTTGAAGTTACATTTAAATTTAAATTTAAATTTAATCTACCCATCCTAACAGCTAGCTGTGAAATGTAAAAAATTGTTAGTACACAGATAAACAAACACAAACATAGATACACACACACACACACACACACACACACACACACACACACACACACACACACACACACACACACACACACACCATAAACCAATACTTAAGATTAAAAACACATTTTCTTTAACATAAGTTATACCATAACACACCTTAATGCTAACATCGCAATGCGCAATTTAAACCTTAAAACTAACACAACTTAAAACTAATAAATAACGCTTCGCATAAAAACATAGCCACACACACACACACATACAAAACAAATGTTAAATAATAATAGCCTAATAACAAGAGTAACTCAAATGTAAATCGGCCGCTTATATATTTGAGTTCCCCTCTGAGTTCGGAACAACCATCGCGTCCGACGAATTGTTCCGAACTAACTCAGCGATAGTCGCCAAAGAGGTTCTCGGCTCACAAAGTGGTGGGGGGCCTGGAGGGGTTTGAGGGGCGCGGAACTTTCCAGTAAGGTCAGTGGAAAATCCCCAACGGATGTGCTTTGTTACATGTGGGTCGCCCCTAACGCAGGTGGAGCCTTGTGCCTCTTAATTAGCATTAGATAACATCTAATTACATCCGCTGACAAGTACATCCGCTGACAGCTACATGCGCAGCTTTCCCCGTCGCGTGCGTGACAGCATAACTATCGCAGTTTGTTATCTGCCCTCTTCCGCCGCTTAGTTATAGTTCCAACGGAAATTAATTGCCGGTACACGCAGCCTGTGGGAGGGGGCGGGGGGGGGGCTTCCGGCTTCCGGTCGCCGGGGGGGGAGGGTCACGCGTGAGTGGGCACCCCTATTTAAGCCGCGACGCGGCCGCGCGGCTCCCATATAGGCCGGCGACACCACAGCGGTAAGAGCTAATCCGTTAGTATCTACCAACTAGTAACATACGTTTAATACTTACACTTGTTTTACTCACTATTTTAAACGCTTAATATGTACAATACCTCTTCAATCGGCAATTATAATCCCGCTTAGTCGTGCACGGGACATTTCCTGCACACCTGCAGGTTATACACTTTACAACCGTCTACTATTATAGTTATCGCTACAGCATAAGATTCACCTGTACAATTCACTATTGTAATCCTACTTCATCGTGCACGGGGCATTACTTGCACACCTGCAGCTTATACACTTTACAACCGTTTAATATTACAATTATTGCTATAATACGGTAGTTACCTGTTCAATCACAGTTGTGGCCCCACTTGATTATCCACAGAGCGATACTTTCAATCCTACAACTGAATAATTAATTAACTTCCGCGATTACCGGTACTTTTCTTAAACTATCCGTCTCTTCCTCTGACTTTTGTGACCATAGCCGCAGCCGACTGACAAATAACCGAGCTATCCCAAACCTCGCTCTTTTATGCGGTTTTCTCGGGGAGGGGGTCGGAGGGGCGTCGCACGTGACTCATTGATCGCATAAAAAGGGGGGTTGCTGCCGCGCGTGCGCCATTTCGGTGGCGGAATCGGTCGGGTGAGGAACTATCCGTAAGTCTCTGGCGCTTTTATAACTAACGCTTGTTACTCTAAAATGTGTTTGCACTTAATATGCTAATTAGTCTCTATATTTGTGCACGGGACATTTCCTGCACACCTGCAGGTGATACACCTTACAACGGTCTACTATTATACTTGTTGCTACAATACAAGATTTACCTGTCCAATTGGCAATTGTAATCCCACTTAGTTGTGCACGGGATATTTCTTGCACACCAGCAGGTCATACACTTTACAACCGTCTAATATTATAGTTATTGCTACAGTACAAGATTTACCTGTACAATTCACTATTGTAATCCTACTTCATCGTGCACGGGGCATTACTTGCAATCCTGCACCTGAATAATTAATTAACTTCTGCGGCTACCAATACTTTTCTTCGCCTATATGTTTCCCCCTGCTACAACCTTTCGCGGCACCGCCCGACAAATAACTGAGCTCTCCAATGTTCTGTTCTTTTATGTCATCCTCTCAGGGGGAGGGGTTGGATGGGGGGGTTGGGAGGGGCCACACAACCCCTATAAAACGGGCATCGGTACCGCGCGCGCGTCATTATAGTGGCGATAGGGCAACAGTAAACAACTATCCGCAAGTCTCTAACACCTAGTCTAACACTTTTTTTACTTACACTTTTTTACTCTAACATATGTTTGCACTTATTATGCTAATTAGTCTCTATATATTCAGACACACTCGCGGGCGCCGGTCATATACTCGCCGATTGTCGGAGAGTACACATCTCCCCTTCGTGTATTATCATGGCTTCGCACTCTTTACAACTAAAGCTTTTACGCACAAAACATATTTTACAGAAACAATCTAACTCCACAGTTTCTAAACCGCGTACTACATTGGCTAAGCTTAAGAAATACTACAGTTTTCACCCGTTGTACTTTGCAAAACCTAGCCTGTGCAACATTGCATACTGTACTGATACTGTTTTGCACGCTGTCTTAACTGACAAGCTGCAGTATCAACATTTCAATCTTGTTACACCTATTGACGACGCTATCCAATTATTCTTATTCACTATATTACCGGGTTTATATGATCGTTCTTCCTTGGACACATGTCTCATTCTACTGTATCGACTCGCACTGTAAACACCTAGGAGCTCTCCTATCATGCAACTATTATTTTAATTTAATTTTAAAAATAAATTAAAACCTCCCGCGGCCCAGCACCGCCACCCCCACCCCTCCCAAACCCCACCGAGCCCCTGCGGCTCCCACTTTTTTAAAACCCCCTCCGGATGACCTTGACCCACTTCCCAAACCCATCCATCACTGTCACCCCACACTTCCAACCCCATACCTGCCACTTCCAACCAATGACCTTGACCTGAGCCAGGAGTAACCAAAAGACACTACTCACACTCAAGTAACAGTGCCTTCGAATATCCTCTGTTTCGTAAGAGTTGTTCCTTATTTAAATCATGCATCTTTTGTATAAAAATAACCAATAACTACGAGCACATACAGCCCCAGGTTTATTTTAAAATACTGAAGTTTGCAATGATTTGATTCAAAAATTTTAAAAACTTTTCAGTTACAATTAAATTTAGGAATACCGAAAAATACTGCTACTGGCAATCAGTATGTGAATTTTTCGAAGATAATTCACAATAGACTATACATTAGTGTAACATAGATTTATAAACGTAAGATAACATTACGTTTAACCAACGTAATGTTAGATACGTAACATTACGTAAGATATGTTACGTAATGTTACGTAAATATATCATTACGTATATTTACGTACGTAATGATTGGACATTGAGTTATAATAACGGAATTCACAACAGAAAATAATCTATTAACTTCAATTAATTTATCTTTTCTGTTTTGAATTGCTTTGTTATGATTCAATGCCAAATGTTAGTTCAAGGTTTTTGCTATATTATGACTGTGAATCTATGTTACAATAATAACTAATCTATTGTGAATTCTCCGAAAATTTCCCAGTAGATATGATAATGATTGCCGGTTGCCGAATGTTTGGTTATTCCTAAAAGTAAATTGTAATTGAAAATTTTCGGAACCAACTTACGGCCAACTAATTTCATATACAGTTTCGATAAACTTTAATGTGACTATGAGATTTTGGATATTCCTAGATGATTGCTTTCAATTAGGAAAAAAACTCTTATTAAACAAATGGTATTTAAGGCACTGTTATTTTAGTGGGAGGTTTTTTTAAGAGGAGGTTTTTTAGTGGGTAAACCCGTTTTTAGGGGAGCCCCACACTACAGGCTGGCCACCTGTGTGCGTAATGCATTTTTCCGCCTCTCCCTAAAAAAAAGGCACTGTTATTTGAGTGTGTTTATAACTTATTTTAAGATAATACATCAAAAATAAAAGTTTTTTTGTAAAAAAAATCTAAACTAAATATATTAAAAAATACAATAACGAAAAATTAAATGCATACAAATTATTTCTTAATAAATATTGATATTACGTTAACTACTCAGATGTGTTACTAAATCCATTTCTGGAGTCAATGTCACAGCTGAGTGAGCAATCAGTGATAAGTTATGATCTTGGATTGATTTACATTAAATTACAGAAGTTTAATCCTTATACAGAGTCGATTAATTTAGTTAGGGGTCCTAATGCTAAGTTTAAGGCAAAAATAATTGTTGTTTTTATTCACACAACAGAAAATAAAAAAGGTTCAATTAAATATGAAGGGTATTTTTTTTACTTTTACTTATTATCAGCATTGAATGTCGTAGGAATTTTATTTATAACAAAAATAGTTGTTTTTTTTTTAATAACATAGAGTGAATTTAGCGTAGTAAAAATATGCTTCTTTGAGTTTAAAATTTTCTATAAACGTGTGAATGAATGCCATGCAGTTAATTTTCTTAACCAAAAAATTGTTCAATGGTTGAAATTCAACCAAAGTTTTTGTTGATCAGGACCCATATAGTATTAACATATTTTACAACAGGAAAATAGTTATTGTTGATTTGCTATAACTTGTTTTTTCAACAGATATCAAAATATAAAGCTTCATGATGAATGATAGAAAAAACTAGGTATTGCTAAGGTATATTAAGGTATAAACAAATAAAGCTCACCGTTAATTATTCTCAATCTATGACAGTTTTAGGTTTGTACGCGTTTCGCAGAATTAGTCTGCATCATCATAAGTAGATGCATAATTAACTTCGCCGACTGATGACGCTGCCCAGGGCTGCGAAACGCGTATGGACCGAACACTTTCCTGGATTGCAAATAATTGACGGTGAGACCAATTTATTTATATGATGCTTCAATCAATTACCCTTTTTCCATAAGATTAACATTTAAGCATTGTAAGCCCGTATAAGTGCGTTGCTTTGGGGGTTAATGTGAATTTCAATGGGATTCTGCTTATATACCTTTATAACTTAATGCGCGGATATCTCCTACGATGCACACAAGCTGAGATAAGAGAAGAAAAAGAATCATGCCTGAATATTAATATAATGACATATACATAATATAATATACTTACTTATACATAAATTACTTTAATTAAATTAAATTACTTTAATTACATAAATTACTTATACATAAATTACATAAGTTACTTAGACATAATATAATATACTTATTTTAAACAGTAAATACTTTCTAAAAATTTGTGTACTAATGTGATAAAGCTAAAATTTATTGTTTCTGATTAACATAAAACCAATTATTAAAAAGATTTTAACATAGTATCCTTGTACAATTCAGTAAGTTATTCCAAGTTTCATAGGGCAATGGATAATACTACTTAAAGTAACCTTCAAAAAAGAACTTTACGGGAAAATAAAATGCTTCTTACTGCCGTTACAAGGTTTTTCTATACAAATAGCGGTGATATTTTGGTTATAAAATACTGAAACACTTACATGAGAAGGAGTCCAGATGCTTCTAATTCTTGTTGCCTCTCTTATTGGGTGTTTCACAATCATTCTCTCCCATTCTTCGATGTATTAACGATATGCGATTTTATTTAGTAATTTAAACTGCTTCAAACGCTGGAATAAAAAAATAAATTTATAATGTGAAAAATATTACAATAAAATTATTTAGCATTATATATACTAATGACGTGACGTAACGGCAATTTTTAATACGATTTGTTATTCAAGTTCTCAGTTGTAATAGTATATTTCGTCACTAGTCCGGAAAGTGGTCGTTATCGGTGCAAGATCGAGTTTCAAGTACGAGGCGAAGCCAAGTACTTGAATTCGATCGAGCACCGATATACCACTTTCGGACGAGTTACGAACAGTACTTTTCATCATACCACCTTTAATAAATATACAGTTTATTAAATATATTATTTATTTAATAAACTGTATATTTATTAATTATTATTAATAGTTTATTTAATAAATATATCGAAAACCACTGTTTCGAGGACTAGTCCCGAAAACTTTGTTTACCAACACGTTTATCCAACCCACCGGGAATCAACTAGTTTCGATCACAGCTGACCGTTCCGAAAACAACGTTTATCGCGATGGTATGATGAAAACTATGTTTCCATAGTCTTCATAGAAACAAAAAGTGCTAACAAGGCTCAACAATGCTCATAGGCTTTATGGGAATTTTTTCTTGTTTTGTTTTTCTACTGTTTTTTCTAAGTTTTATTTTTTTAAGTCTACATTGTTTGGCTCTTAGACAGTTTGAAAGTGTCAAAAAATTTTGCACTACTAAAATTATATTGGTCTGAAAGTACGTATTTAAAAAATGTTTTATTTTTTATTGCCATTTAAGACAGTAACTATTTTAATTTACAGTTGTTGTGCCCATTGCCTTTAATTTTAAAATTTTCTGTACGCTACTTAGTTTTTAATAGTTAACATTTAGTCAAGTAGTATCAAAGTCAGGTGTCAGCAACGACAAAATATTGTTAAAGTGCCAAAACTTTGATCATAATAGTTGGAGTACCCGTCACCAGCCTGAGCACGCAGTATGCCAATCTAAATGCATGAAGCGAAATCGATCTGCACTCAAACTTTAACAATCAACGTTTGCACAGACCTTGTTATCACTTTGAATTGTTCAACTGTTGAAATAAGGTGGTTGCAAGGTCAGGCATTAATGTGCTATGACAGATAATAGCATACACAACCTTTGGCTTTGGGCTTGGGCTAACACATATTAATATTGGTGAAGATCAAATCAACTCTTATATAATTCAGTTTTGAAAATCTTCAGACAGCTAAACCTAGATTTCTATCGGACGGAGTTTATTAATTAAAAAGCTGTAGATAGTCAAATAATTACCAAAGTTTGATTTCTTTAATATTTATGGTAAACAAGTGTTTTCCACAAGAAATACATTGAAAACGCAGTTTTTAAAACTTTTCATTTGGAAGCAAATTTTGACTGCCTTTATTGTTTATTTTCAAGACATGCTTTATGGTGGTTTGTACAAAATTTCCTCCTGTTTCACAATATTTCTATCCACTTTGGTCGATTTCCTCATCATTAAAAAGTAATATGCAAAAAAGCTAAGAAACCTCCAAATTTATAGTGGTGAGAAAATAACGACTTTGATATATTTATGTGAAAATTAGTACAACTAAATCTACAGTTTTACTGGACCAAGTTCGATTTTTTTAAGTATTTATAGTGAAAAAGTACAAAATATTTTTTCCATGAAAAATGAATTGAACACGTAATTGTTCACACCTTTTATTTGGAGGGAAATTTTGGATGCCATTATTGAGGATTTTCAAGAAATACAAAATAGCAGTTTTTAAGAAATTGAATTCTCCTTCAGAATATCGCCTTTCAGTTTAGTATCTCCTTCCCATTAAAAAGTTATTTGCAAAAGAGATCCTTCCTCCGAATTTATAGTGGTAGGAAAATAGATAGCATAATTTTTTAAACTTTGTATAACAAAATCTACAGTTCTACTGGATTGATATTATTAATTAGTAGGTCATTGGAAATCTTCATTCCTGTAGATGTGCAAATGATTATGAACGTTTGATGTTTTGACGATTTATGGTGCAAATGTAAAACACTGTTTGCTGTACAAACATTAAAATGGCTTTTTAAGAATTTCTTTTGTTTGTTGGCAAGTAGTGGATGTCTGTTATTAGTATTTTAAAGGAATTCGTATTATCAATCTGAAGGAAATATTATTCTCTCTCAGAATATTCCTTCCGTTTTAGTCGTCTCCCTCATTATAGTTGTGAGGAATTACTATATACTAATTCCTTTATATACATACTTTATATATATATAACTTGATATATATATATATATATATATAGATATATATATATAGATAAAGATATATACGTCTATATTTTTTTGTTATATTATGTCTCGTTAAATTGGTTGTAAAGAGCTCCAAGTTTAAAACCAAACAATCTTCTGAAGTAGCTTATGGTAAGCCTCGAAATCGGATTTCGAAGGAAAAATTTACCTTTCATAACTTTGCTTACGATATTGTTTTCATTAAAATTTCTGTTATATTTATTCTACAACTGTTATATTTTTTAGTTCTTAACTGATGTATATGCCATGCTACTGTTGCAAGTTTTATTTCTTAAAGAGTGAGTCGATTAACTATTAAAGTAAAAATACACTTTGTATTTATAGATCAATATTTACATTATTAAAAAGCGTAAATGAATTAATTTCCAAGTTAATTATAATATTACTTTGAAACTACATATCATGTAAAAGTTTTTTTTATGAGGAATAAAATACGTCAAAGTTTATGCTGGATTAAAATGATAATGTTTTATCATGTTTTGAATAAATGAAAATTATATTAACTGAACATATCCAGTTAAAGCTCATTGAGTACTATTTTATTGAAGTAGATCCCAACAGAGACAATATGAAACAATTTTGGTAGTCGTCATTAAAAAATTCAAGCATGGGACGATTAATTGAGGTGTAGACTTCCACACATAGAAAAAACTGTAATTCTGTAATAGATA
Organism: Neoaliturus tenellus; assembly: GCA_030545055.2. Classification (NCBI taxonomy): domain Eukaryota; kingdom Metazoa; phylum Arthropoda; class Insecta; order Hemiptera; family Cicadellidae; genus Neoaliturus; species Neoaliturus tenellus. The sequence continues at coordinate 105,097 of JAQYXR010000088.1, forward strand.
TAACATGAATAAATGCCACCGACCCACCAAATTGTTGCACGATATCGAGCAATTCAATTTAGGCTATCACTTCATTTCTAAATAAACGGTATCAGTTAACTGACACATACTTTCTCCCAACAATATAAAAAAGATGTTAAAAGCTTCAAACATTAATGTCTTGATGACTCAGTCGGATAGCTACCGGCTGAGCAGCGCTCGTTTGACCCTACGCGCGTCTGTGACTTTTAACAACGTACTGCGTTTACCGCTAAACGAAAAATGGAATTTTCTCCGCAACCACTTGACGTAAAGCAATAATTTAAAATACTAGATTATTTAGTTTTTTGAGCTTGATTTAATGGTGATAAGTAAAATTTATTTCAAGACAACAGCTATTTTGAAAATCCAAAAAATTGATTTTTGAAACACTTTTTACTCCATAACTTTTGAACGCGAGTTTTCTCGGAGATGCGGGTGGTGTCATTTTATTCGCCATTTTAAGCTTAATAAACCACAAAATTTTAATCAAAATCGTTAGAGCCGTTTTTGAGAAATTTTAATTTTTGACGATTTTTGAGGGTTTTTGGGGGTAAAATACCTTTAAAAATCAAAAATTTAAAAAAATGAAAAAAACGCCTGGAATTATCGTGGATTTGGACCTATGTACCAAATTTCATTAAAATCGGACAATTAGGGCATTCTCTAGCTCTGTTTACATCCTGACACACACACACACACACACAGACAGACATCACTCCGAAAACCACTTTTTTGGACTCAGGGGGAACCAAAATGGATAAATCCACCAACAACTCAAATTCGAAAATTTTGACGAAAACAATACTTTCTCCATATACTATGGTATAGAGGGAGAAAGTAAAATGTTACTTAGACATTTCTGAATCAATTACACTCGACCAATTCAAAATTGTAATCATTGGTAATCACCCACGACTAAATTTGTTTACAGCCTTATACTAACAAATGTTTAAAATGCTCAACCAAATCAAAATGTTATTCTAATAGGAAAATTCCAAATTTAAATGGGGGCCAGCTCCTCTACATTCACTCCAATTCTCACAAATTTGTCGCACAACATCTACACATCTACACATCAAGCCCTCTCCAACAAAAAAATCTAAAAATCTGTTTAAAATTCTAAGAAGAGTTCCAATTGAAAAAACTTGCAGCGTATAAAATAAGTATATATGGCTATAGATTCCGCTCTCCATCACAATCCTGTCCTTACGGCGCGGCGGCGAGGCGAGGCGAGGCCAAGACGAAGATGTTTAAGACAGACTCTGTTGACAACAGCTCGCTGGTAGTGATGAATGACTGAACATACTCGTTGTTTACGAATCAGCGAACAGAACAACACTCCTCACAGATCAGCAGCTAAGGGGGTTAAAGCGCAGAAAGTTAATTCACCTTTCCAACATTAAAGCTTCTATATTTTTGTTTTGCTTAGAGACTTTTCTTAATCAATCATGGGCTTTGGTTTGTAACCTTGGTCAACTTACTTAGTTAAGACGAAAAACCTTTCCTCCCAAGCTTCGCATCTTATCATTTTTTGGTCTTGCGTTAGATCATTATACCGTCAATGCATTGTACATTTTTATTTGAAGAAAAAACATAGCCCCAGATAAGCAAGCTTATAAATAAATAAAGTAAAGGACATTAGGCTATCCTAACGGTTAGTGTCTTGAAATTTAATAACAAAATATGAAGAATTCAGATCCTAGACTGTTGATAAAATATTACCAGGTTCAAACTGTTTTTAATATTTTTAAAATAATTGATTGCAGAAATGGTAAAGTATAGAAAATAAGACAACAGAAAGTTAAGCTAAATTTAATTAATAGTTTGAATGTGATTTTTTGCTACTTTAAAACGGCTTTGAATTGTTATTTCAAATTAAAACTTTGCCAAATAACTTTGTCTGGCAATAACATTTAATAGAATAATAGCATCTGATGATTTTTACGAGCAATAATATTCGACAATTTTTTTACCTCTATAAAATATTTTCTTTCTGTTTAAATATCAAGTTGATTTTTCGTCTTTTTAAATTAATACACTGTGGTTATATTTTTAAATAAATTTTCTTTCGTTTGCTAGTTCATGCTGCAATAATAACACCTCTAGCTCAAAGGAACAGCACAACATAAGCGAACTGCTTGAGGAAGGTTTGAGAAATAACTTGTCACCGGCAGCTGGTCCTGTAGTTAAGTACAGTAACACATTCGCCTAAATTTCAGTCGCTAATTACTGTAAATCTGTTTCATCATGTAACACTTTTTAATATAAATAATTTACACTGTTAAATCCATTCATTCACGTTGGATTTAAATAATCTTCCTGGTAACAATAAATTTCGGCAGTATATAAAAACTGAGTAAAAATATTTGAGTTTCATTAATATTGGCATTGTATATCATATTTATCATTTGCCTATGCATGGAGTACGCACGGTTTCCGCTCGCGCTTAACATTATCTGAAAAAATTAAAGATATACAAAGCAAAATTTACTTACTATTAAATGTTTGGATTAATTTTGATCATTTTAATTTACAAAATAATTGCTCTTTTCAGTCAGAGTTAGGGAATTAAGTAAACTCTCAATAGTAAGAAAGTTAATTGCGTGGTTTATATACTTATTCCTGTTGTTCGTAAGTAGAAGGAAACAGCCGCTCCTGGCGCAGGTCAAGGTCAGCGGTTGTAATTGGCAGGTGTGTGTTGTTGATTTGGGGGTTTTTTGGGGGGTTTGGGGAGGGGTTGGTAAGTGTGTCAAGGTCATTCGGAGGGGGTTTTAAAAAAGGTGGGGAGTGTGGGGACGAGTGGGGCGGGCGGGAGGGGATGGGGGGGTGCGGGGCTGTGGGAATTAATAATTTATTTTAGGAAAGCCAAGTAGAAGTTTTATTTGAAGTGGTGTCGAAGCGATGTTTGGCGGTGATGGTCTGGTAAATGCCGATGGTGATGGCGATGAGCAGATAGAAGCATACCAACCACAATACGCATTTGAAGAGCTTTAACAGCCGGATCATTTCTTCCTGATTCTGTGCTTCCAATTGTATTCTGTTAATTTCGAGTTTTAATTTATCGTCTTCCAATTGTGATGTGATTGAAAAGCCGTCCATCATGTTTGTGTACAGGTTAGAGAGGAGCGGTGTAGATGGTGTAAAAGTAGGCGATGGAATGAGGAGAGCAAAAAAGGGGAGGATATATATATTTAATGTAAAGTGGTGGGGAATTGAAAAAGAATATTTGTGTAGGACTAGCTTTCATCATCTGGTGTCGAATCGTGGGCGGATGAAGGACTGTTGTTTGGCATTTCTAATTCTTCAACATTATCGCTTTCCATCCTTTCACACTCTGGACAATTGTAGGTAATTTCAACAGTAATAGTAACCGTGTTGTTTGGTGTGTTTACAACATCGGTTAAAGTTTGAAAAATATCCTGTAAATCTTGTTGCGATGTTACTGCAAAAGTAGTAGTATTTTTTGCTAATCGAGGCTGGCTCATCGTTCGGCGGTAGGCAAATAAATGGTGAGCGACGGTAAGGCGGTCGCTTATATGGAAACGGGGAATAGTGGTGGGGGGAAGAAAAGAAGTGGGGGTAATCCAAAACGAGAAGCGAGAGAACTTCGGTTACCGCAGTTCGCCGCGAAACGCCGTTCGGGTAGGTTGTGGGAAGTGTATAGAAATAAAATAATAATAGCATTAATATAGAATAGAAATACCAATTATTTTTGTAAACTAAATACTAAGTTTATTTATAATTTGAATTTGATTGTCTTGTTCCTTGCTGTTTAATTCAATAATTGTAATACCATAAGTTGGTTCTTCTTCTTCCCCTGCACTGTTGGAAGATGATGATGATGATGATGAAAATATTCTGGTAGGATCCACATATTTTACTTTGATGTTGATCCATTTCAAAGGATACCTATCCATAAGTGTGAGTAAGTTGTGAAATAGAGTTTCCATCTCATCTCTTTCGGTAATTAAATGTTCAAAAGAAATGAATCTGTCACCCATGTTGGTGTTAGTCCAAGCAATGTAGTGTAAATGAGAAGCATGTTAAAGGGTATGTAGAATATATATTGTAAATCTCAAGGTCAACCAAATGAAATTTTAAAAAAAAGCTGCAGTCAGTGACTACAGCTATACATCTGAAGCTTGAATAGGATCAGAAGACCAATCTGATCTATATTTGCACAAATGTTTGATGCATGTACAAAAGTCGTCTTTATAATATGCATCACACTTTCGGCAATTAAAAAGTCTTTCTGGGTGAAATTTGAAACATCTCTGGGGACAGCAAGTGTGGAAGTATCTTGATTTATAAATTTTGAAGGTTTGCAATTCTGGTGGTGGTAGTTGTTTTGTTTTGCATTTGCAGTAACAGGATCCGAAGAATTCACATTTTCTACAAGCTAATCCGTCTACCATCCATCTTCCTATATCGGTACATTTTTGTTCACAACAGTAGCGTGGTTTGTAGTCTTCTTTTTTCTTTTCCATGTTGACGGTTCTAAGTGGAGTTGGGAAATGAAGGTGTATAGTATAGAATAGAGAGTTTTATTAAAAGAAAAAAGTGGTGGGGGTAATTTCAAGGTCAACCAAATGGAGTTTTAAAAAAGAATGGAGTACAAATATTAAAAAGTTGCACACTTAAGATATAGGTTCGTCTTTTTTTTCTTCTTTCTCTTTTTTAATATTTACTTCATGTTCTTGTTTTTTTGCTCTAGCCATTGCGACGAGATCTTCAGTGGATAGTGGATGTACTTCTGGAAATTTTAGAATTAACTTTGGTTGGAAGCCTTCTTTAGTTAATACATCAAGATCGGAGCTCATCTCTTCTACCGTTTGATAGTCCTTTCCAAATATTTTACCATTAAATTCAATCATCATTCGGTACAGCATAGTAGTTGTAGTTGTTATCGCTGCGGTTGTCAAAAAGCAAATGATGATTTAGTCTGGGTTGAATAGCCTTTTTATAGCGAAGCCTCAAGTTGATGGAGTATTGTTATTGTAATTCAACATTAGTAGTATTTGTGGAATTTAACATTATTTTGAGTAGAAGGGCTAGATGTTGTTGCCGTTTGTGTAGAAAAGTACACTTCATCATCGCAGTAGTTTTGTTTTGAAAACATCTTCTTATTTGTAACGTAAACATCGGCATTTAAGTGATAACCGCCTGCAAGAAGTACTCGCAATTCATTAGTGAAATTGTCGAGTTGTTCAAAAGTTGTGATGGTGGAGGTATCGTATGATGCGCATTTGATTTTGAGAGACATGTTGTTGTTTAAATAATTGGACAACCAAGGGAGATGTGTACAGCACGGAAGTCAATTGTAGACTGAGGAAATCCCCTTGAAAATTACTCCATTTATATAGTTTTTGTAACTAGGTCAAGGTCATCTAAAATTATTTTTTTAAAAAGCAATATATCACCATGTGCAAAGACACATAGTGATATATTGCTTTTTATTTTTTTTATTTTTTCATCTTTATTTATTTTCAAAATAATTCACAAAGGTGTACAAAAGTATTACAAAAAATAAATTAGTTGTTGGCAGTAGGCATGACATGAAGTGTAAGTTCCGTTGAATTGCTTCCGCTTGGACCGTGGGATGCCAAGTACAGAGAGCCGGGGTGGATAAGGCGTAGATCTTCGTTTTGCAGGAGGTGCACGAAGCGCTTAGGAAGAAATGTTTGAAATTTTGGTTCATCACCGGGCGTGTAGGGCGCTTCACTCAGTGTAACGTTGATGGCGTCCCCAACACTAGTTTCCATCTTCTTAATGGTGTGGATAACATAATGTTTTTCTTCTTTTAATTCTGAACATCTTTTAGTCGGTAAGACGGTAGATTTTGAATGTTTGTTAAATTGATCGACAAGAGATTGTAAAAATGTTTGTGACGTCATCTTTACTTTTTCTTCTTCTTATTTATTGTTAATATTATTCTTAGTCTTGCGAATCTGTGTGGGAGGTGTTGACTGTTCGGAGGCTAGAGTAATACTCATGCTGGGTCATGGTTGCGTTGTCGCTTTTATATCCTTCCCACCCCCCACCATTCTGTTGTAGATATGCATTCAAACGATAAGCGTTCTTTAAAGCGCATTGGGACTGCCGATGTTTAAAGTTTTTGGTAGAGATACAAATGTTGGCAAAGTGACACTGAAAATCTCTATCCACTTGCACATTTATCACTTCATGGTTTGTAAATGCTTGTATCCAAGCGGTTTTCTCCAATCCCTTTGTGTAGATAATTTTAAATTCCTTACAGTAATGATTCATAATGTGCGGCACCATACTGTAGTGGATAAAACCTTCATCCCATCTCAGGTTGTGAAAATGTTTCATCAACCATTTGTTTGTCACTCTTGCTTTAGTAGTTAATCTGTTGAACGGTATAGGAGGTTGGAATAAATAGTGATAAACGACAGATGTGTTCATGTCTAGAATAACTAACTCTTTAATGATAAAATGTCCGTCGTTACCGCGAAACGCTTGAAATTCAATTATACCTCGTTTTACCTCCATTATTTGGTATTGGTTTGAAAATGAAACTTGTTTATTCATGACAAAGGTCGGTATGGGACTGTTTGTAAAATTATGAAGGGCGTCTTTTTATACTGCGGGTTGGTTGCTGCAAGATGCTTCTTCATTCATTTCTTGTGCTTCTTCATCTATACCGAAGTTAGTCTGATAGTTGTGCAACTGTCTCCACATATCAACTTCGTGAGGTATTCTATTGAAAATGGAAGTATCTACGGGACCGTATAGGATTGGTACATATGGTTGTCTATCCAATGTATCGGTTAAATATTCTTTTATGATTGCGCTTGAAAATATTAGTTGTTTTAGATATCTTGTGATAGGACCTGTAGCACAGCTGAGGGTGTAGAATTCATCTTTTGTAAGGTGTATTTTTATGTCATGTTTAGTTAAATCTCTAAAACGAACAATTTGTCCTCCCCGATGTTTTACTATATCGATTTCAATATTTGATTCTAGCAAACTTAATTTCGTTCTTCTTCCATATGTATTGTTACTTAAATAACATTCTAAAAGATGTATATGCTTTATAAACGATTCCCAGGAAATTTCAGAGAAAAACACCATTTTAGATCCATGATTCAAAATAATAGTTGGTGAATACTCCAATGATTTTATTACTCCGGCAGATACGCTTTTTGTCATACATGATGAGATGGGATAGTAGATTCTAAGAAATACCTCTGTTAAAATATTGGTGGAAATAATGTCATCGACTTTTCTTTTTTTAATTCCTTTTTCAACTTCCTCTTCTCTTTTCTTATGTTTAAACTTGAGGAACTCATCCATTTCTTGTTCAATTTGTTTTTCTATATCGGAACTGTTGTCGGCTATAAGCGGTGTAGTTTCTTCTTCGTTAGTATTTGCATTAAGTGAACTCATTTTGCTAACGATGTTTCCCATAGGATGGTCAAACAAATAATGAAATTTCTACTTCGTTTTCCTCCTTTTATAACAATCGCCCCCACCTAAAAACCGTTTTTTATAACACATTTTTAACTATTCCAGTTAGTGGAGTGTACGTTACTATTTTGTCATGTAAAATGAGACAATATGCCGAAGTACCTTCTGGTATTTTATCTTCAAATTCCATTTCAATTTTTATATCCACACTTGACGATTTTACTGATTCATTTTGCTTTGAGCAATCGATAACGATTATTGGGGCTTTTGAATAATACTGTTCAGGTGATAACAGTGGTGTATTAGTTTTTCCATAATATGACGATTGAAATCTTGCATACATATCATATAAGATGGAATAACGCTTTTTGCTAAACATGACATTTAAATTGTCATAAGGAAAGAATTGAGAGTTTAGAAACACTTTGCAATTCTTTATATTGCAATGGTCAAATTGACCTGCGTGTGCGGTTATAACATCTTTTCGATTGGTTTGAAAACCTAGTATTATGTACCTTGCTCGTTCCAAATAAGTAGATGTTTTAACAGTCCATGTTTGTCGTTCTGTTTGAGGTAATATGGGGTATTCATGGAATTCCCAACTTCTAAAAGGCATTACAATATCACGGTCAGATTTTAACTTTCTTAACAATACGATTCTATGTTCATCGGCTAATCTTACATGAGGTACTCTCCACACGATTTTATTTAATTGTAGCTGCCATTCTAGTTTACTTTCTTCAGTGCCACTTGCTGCTAATATCAAGTCCTTGTTAGTTGAAGATCTGAGTAATACCAATTCTTGTTTGACATTTATTATTATTCTCTTGTAATCTTCAGCGAATCCCAAAAGCAATCGTAAAGGTATGTGAAAATCAAAATGACCATTGGAATTTGGTGTTATGCTGTCTTTATCGGGGGTAACCCATCCGGCGGTGACTATTGAATTCTTTTCATGGGGTGTTAATGATGTTAATCCTTTTAGTGTTGTTGTTATACCAACCTTTTTTGTTGAATCAACTGTCACTCCTGATATTTCATATCTTATTTCGTCAAAAAGATATGCCATTGGGTTATTTATAAAAGGAACAGATGAACCGGTTTTTCCATCCAATTTTAATACTTGTCCCTCAATATATAAATAACTCTCACAGGGTAATGTGTAAATATCTTGTTGTTGAATGGGAATCCTTATTTCATCATTATTGTTTAATTTTGATGAAGTGTAAGGGTTGTGTGTGTGATATTCCTTCTCCCATAGGGTTTCGTCGAACGTCGGTCCTTGAGATATATCCAGAATGTCCATCGTAATTTAGTTTTAACCCAATTTTTTGTAGGAAATGTATGTTGTCCGGTGTTAACTCGTCCAATGTTGAAGAGCTACTGAGCTCCCGGCTTTTCCGTTGTGGTTTAAATGTTAATCCCATGTTATACTTAAGTTACCGCTTTTATGTGTAACCGTATTGTAATTGTTTCTTTTCTAAAGTCAACACTATTACCGTCCTGATCTGATATGTTCAGTACGATGTCTGAAATAAAACTGGTGTTTAATGGTAGGTATATAAGGTTTTGTGGCTTCTCAACTATTTTAAAACCAGGAGCAACTGTTGGATAAAATGTATGTAAAATATGTTGGTTTACCCCATCTCTATACGATCCGTGTATAATATTGCATGTTATATCAATACTATTAACCTTTAATATTGTTACTGTGGTATCACCGGTATGAGTAGTTCCGGGATCTAAGATTTTTCTTTTCTTATCTGAAAATCCGAGTAAACTACCGATTGAATTTTCTAAACTTAAATCTATATAATATTTTGAGGTAATTTCCGCTTTTAAAGTATTGTTGTTTCCTTTTATACAGATATTTTCTTCTCCTAGCTGCTTCTGTAATAGCTGGTTTATATCATCTATTTCATATGCTCCCGTAGACAAGGTTATTATTTTTAATTCTGAATAATTTCCTTTTTCATCTTTACTTTCATAATAATGTAGTAAATTGTTTTTACCCTCTGTAATGTTGGGAATCGAATTGTACGTAGTGAAATCTAATAATGCCGCTTCCCATAATCTATCTTTAGATAGACGCAATGCTGGGAAAAGAGTACTTTTTAATGTAGATGAATTTCCGCTCAGTGACACTGTGTACGATGACATCTTAAAGCTGACTGACACTTTTTGCTAAAAACTCCAAACATAAATGTCCGCATATTTCTGTATTGTTAGGTTGTTCTCTTTTATAATTGTAAAATATATTCTTAGAGTTTCTAAAATAGTGTTGAAGTTCTTTAGGTGGTGGTAGATTGCCAAAACTGTCAAAATAATAAACGCTTTGTCCGAGTTTTTTATAGCATACCCAATGAGTTCCTGGACCATAGGAGGAATCTAAATTTACTATTCCAGTTTCATTTTTCCATATGTTTTTTGGTAATGCGTCTTTCATAAAAACTCCCCTAAAAAATGGTATCTTCAAACATTTTACATAATTTGATAATTGATGATTTGTTAAGGCTTTATTTGGAATTATCAATTGATTTTTCTTATTTAGTACACACGGTACGGTCTTAGGTATAGACCTGCTCCGTTTTTTACCATTGACCAAACGGAAGTCTTCTTTGTCTTTGTTTTACGAGTTCTACGACGTCTCTTTTTAATGTTTCCACCTCTTTTAGGAGCTCTTTTCTTTGCAGGTCTTCCTCTTCGACGTTTTCCGCCACCAAATTTTGTTTTCGCCTTCATAGCTGTAGTTACTGCCCAAGCGGCTGCTTTTTCTGCAATACTTGCGTCACTTGATTTAACTCTTTGCCAAGCTTTTTCCGCTAGCACTCTATCTGCTATTGATCTATTTGTTGAATCAGCAAACTTGGAATACGCTATATCGTGTTCTTTGCAAGCTTGATCCAATTTATTAATTCCTGGATCCCCTCTTGCTAAACGTTTTGCCAATTTAGTTCCGGGTCCGCAATATTGATAACCTCCTGGCAGATGAAATTCGTATGGTAGAGCGTCTATTGCCCGATTTACAACAGCACCAACAGGAATTCGTTTGAGAAGGGATAACGCAGCTGATGTTATACCAAGTCCTTTCTTGCCGCTGACTTGACGACGACTGAGCGGTGCGATCTTCATTATGTTGTTTTATATATAACCGGTGTGTTTACTCAACGAGATGCTTTATATAAATGAATAACTTATGCACAATTTTTATATTTAAATAATTAATTATTCAAATTAATTATATACTGATTTATGATTCTATTTTTAATCCAAGCTTCTCGTTCATCGGGTTGAATTATCACATGACTTGTTGTACTAGCTATATGATTGTGGGTATCAATAAGTAAATTGCCCACTATTCTTATTAAACAATCTAAAGTTACAGCATCTTTCGGATGTTGAGGATCGTGTAACTGCATAATACGTTTATCATTACACGTGTAAGCGGTTGAATCATTTTTTGATGTTGTTATAACTTGTCCAATAGTAGCAGCATCATTAAAATCTTCACCTGGTGAAATATTAATTATTTTCTTCATTTTAGCATCAAATTTGGTTCCATTGCGTTTATCCCAAGTTATTGTTTGTTTCACTGTAACACAATCATTTTCTTCATAACCAGGCATTATATTTTTTATTCTTCTATTATGACCTTCATATGTGCCTAATAAAGGACCGCCCGCAATTAATGTTTGTGCCATTAAAGGTACATCCGAACTTTTTTGACCAAATCTTCCATTTGTTATTCTTTTACCTCCCGCATCCCATTTATCATTACTTCCTTGCATTAAATCAAATTTTTCATTTCCATGTATAAATGTATTTCCTCGCCTTAGCACAGCATCTTCATGTTTTACAAAATTTGATGTTTCCTTTTTTAATTCTTTAGATAATTGTTCCATAGTAACAGCGTCTTTTGGTTGAGAACCAAATTTTACATTTGACAATGCTTTTCCATGACAATCTATTTCATCAGCATCTTGTAAAATACAGTTGTCCTTGATGTATTTCAGGTTTACAGCATCACCGTCTTCCTTTGGGTATCCAATGTCATTTATAATAAACTTATAAAAAGAAAATCCTCGTTGAGTCTTTTCCGGTATTATAGAATGTAAATATTCTTTATTAACTGAATCTTTATCATTTTTTGGATTTGCCACATTGGTTATCCTATGATTTCCAGCATCATATGTTTGTCCATCTTTTAAATTGTTACCCCACTGCAATTTTAAAGTGTTTGAAAGTTCAGATGATAAATACTCTTTAGTAATTGCATCAGAACTGTCAGTTGGTTTACCAACATTAATTATTCTATGTGATTTAACATCGTAAGTATCCTTAAGTAATTTTAATGATGTTGAAGTAGCTTCTTTTACCGTCTTTAAATTTGCTCCATCAGTATCTTCTTCTGGATCTTTAACTAGTTTTAAACGTTTATTACTTATGTTATAGTCACCTTCAGGTGTTTGCGGCAGTCCACTTCTTTTTCTGTCTTCTCCAACTTGCACTCCTAACGCGGAGTACCGTCCAAACTTGTCGACGCTCATGTTAAAAATGATACATTATATGCTTGCCATTCTTTTATATCTGCGGACAATTATACGACGACACCTCGACTTCTGAGTTCATCAACTAGAGCTACCCATTCATTATTTAAACCTGTATGACCAGCTTCCATAGCTTCATGTAATAGTCTCATTCTGTCAACTAATTTATTAATGTCTTTGTAATAAATTACATTGGTATTGTACAGATTTTTCATTAGTCCTTTGCCAGATGTTGAAGTATCTCCTTTAATCTTTTTACTATGTTGTTCAAGAAGTGATAAATCCATAAGTGATAAAGATTTTCTTTTTAGCGGTTGTTTTACTGCTGGTGCGGTACGTAATGTTGGTAGTTTTCGTGGGGGAAACAACTTTTTTATAACAATGTTATATTTTGTTGCGCGTGAACGATTAATTATTGCATCCTTTGAGTAATTCCTTTTATGTGCATTAGTATTTTGTAAAATTTCCTTAAAAGTATTTAAATCTTTGGTCGAATATCTCAATGGTATGTTTTTAAAAATTAATTCATATAATCCTTTTGTTCCCTTATATTTATGCTCACCAATAATGATATAATCGTCTTCAGTTATTTTAAGTTTTGAATCACCTATTTTCAATTCATTCCCATCAATTCTTGCTCCGTATACGTGTGATTTACTTAAATTAGGGTTTGATTTTATATCATGTAGCATTTTCAATATATATTTTCTTCCCAGAGGTCCGTGTTGTAATATATCGCTACTCAATTGTGTTAAATTTGGAATAGATTGTTCTGCTTCAGGTATTGGCTGTTCTTCTTCCTTTTCAACAATAGGTTCTTCTTCTTTTGTTTCTTCTTGGTCACTAGCGCTTGTATATGAATCATCATTGTCTTCCTTTTTTAATGCTTGTACTTCTTGTTTAGAAACTGGTAGTAAAACATCTCCTTCGTAACGAGGTTTACTAATGGTTTCTGATATTTGTTTTAAAGGTTCTGTAATAGGTTTAAATGTAGTCTCTAAAAATTCTTCTCTTTCGCTTATACCCATCCTTAATGCACGGTTTTTAATCCTAATAGAATCACTGAGTGATTTTATTTCTTTCAATAGTTTTTCTTGATTTACCATGTTTACACTATGAAGTCTCATTCATTACTAGACACACCGCTATTCATTTAATAGATTAATACAAATTTATCTAACCCTATTCGATACCTTCCATCTTTTATAGCTTCATCTTTCATAATAACAAGAAATCCATACTTTTCAGCCCATGCTTTGCCGCACATCTCTTTAAATTTATCAAATGTCATGTCGGCATTCACATGATCGTTATATATATGTTTCAAATTTGTTTCATCCTGCTTGAATATTATCAACAAATTTGCATTATCTCTTATAAGTTGTTTTGGAATTTTACTATAGGTTTGACCAATGTAAATACTGTCAATATTATGATGTCTCCCCATTGCGAAATAACTTCTTATTGTATCATGATTCTCACATGACACATCGTCAAATATAAATATAGAAAATGGTTTAGCTTCACTTGGTTGCATAATAGTTTCACTAGCATTAAACTTGTAGAAATTTACTTCTGGCACACTTGCTAATACCTTATCTAACAACTGGTATTTAGGTTGTTGCAAAGATTTTGAGAAAATGTATATGTTATTAAAACGTAGCCCTTTTGGATTAGTTATAAGGTTAAAAACAACATTTGTTTTTCCACAATTAGAAGGGCCAGTTATTAAACATCTTATAGAGTTTGGTAGTAATTCACCATGTTTACCATGGTTTAAATTGTTATTATCCACTGTCAATTCATCTATATTATTAATATTAAATCGTTCTTTTTGCTGTACAATATCCATCTTGTTTAAAGGTTAAACACATAATGAGTTATTAAAGTATTACACCAAGTCTTTTGTAGGAATCCAAGAATCTTCACTCCTATCAAATCCCAACCAACGGACTTTAACTTTATCCTTTTTTCTTTGTAAAATTTTTTCAACAAGATATACATCACCTACTGTCGATTTTAATAATTCATGACCATAGAATCCGCCTTGAAGTAGTTCACCTTTGTTATCCTTTAAAATGTAGGTTTCTGGTATTGTCGGCTGCACTTTGTAGATTGTAAATATTTCGTTAGTCCAATTTGGTAAATATCTTTTACTAAAAACTCCTTTATATTTACTTATACGTACTTTGTCGTTAATTTTAAACTTTTTAGGTCTTAATTTTTCAATTTTAGGAGAAGTATTTTTCTTAATACGCTCCAAAACAAGCTTAGCATTATTGATATTTACTTCAATAGGTTTCATACCGATAGTGCGATGAAACTTGTTATTGTATTCTTTTATAAGTTTCGGTAATATATCGTACCACACGTACGATCCTCGTTTAGAAAATGTTTTATACATTGCTCCTTTTAATGTTCTATTGAATCGTTCAATTATGGAAGCTTTTACTTCCGAATTTGTAGAATAATGATTTATGTTATATTTTTTCATTAATGCTGTAAATTCTTTGTTAAAATATTCTTTTCCATCATCAGTTTGTAAATGTTTTATGACAAATTTATTTTTCTTTATAGCTGCTTCCATAGCTTTTGTTACACTTTTCCCAGTCTTATCCTTGAGTGGTATAGCGTCAGCAAGCTTACTAAAACAATCTATAATTGCCAATATATATTTAAATCCCTTATTTAATTTACTATGCGGTATCATCTCAATGAGATCGGCTTGGTAAAGATCGTTCCTTCCTTTAATAATTGTATTTCTTCTTGGAAACTTTCTTCTTGCCGGCTTATGAAGTTCGTTTACAATTTTATCCTTTAATCCTTCCATCTTCAGATGTTGTTTGTACACCGCTTGAGAAAATACTAATCCTCAAAATGGCTTATTACCTTTTATATTATTAACAAATATGGGTCAAGGCCATATTATATTTGTGTAAAAAAGAGGGAACATGGCATTGAACTTGCCATGCTCCCTTTTTTTTACGGAAAGGAAAAGGAAACAGGTGAAAGGACGAAGAATAGGTTTTATTGGTCGATAGGAGTTAAAGAATAATGTCCAAAAGGTAGAGTGTGTATATTGTCTTCCCGGATATGTCTCTTGTCATCCTTGTAGCTGAGTCCCCACTTAGTTTGCTTGACACTGTAGACTTGATGATTAAAGCTTCTTATTGTATTAAAAGTTGCAGTTGTTTCCATGCTTTCAAATAAACATCTTTTAAAATGTTCAAACTGTACATTCTTCTTTAAATATGATGTTTTTATACCTTTTGCCTTCTTTACAACTTGATGTTCTTCTTTTTCACTAATGTACAATTGAAAAGAGTACAGTTTGGACATTAATGCCACAATTTCTTCCATAGGTGCACCATTTGTTTCATCTTTGAATTTTCCTAAAACCTTCTTGTTTATTCCATTGTCGTAATTGGGGTGATGTTGTGGGTAGTCAGAAAAATCAAAGTCATTTTTATAAACAAATGTGCGTAAATCTTTATACATATCATTGGTTATAATCCAATAGATGAATGCATCGGTATCCATGTATGCTATTCCAATATTATCTCTACCATAAAATTTCACCATTTTATTATAATGAAAATCATACATGTGAGTTTTTGATATGTCTAAAATGGACATTCCAACATATATGGGTCGATCCATCTTAATTGAAATTTTATTCATAGAAACGGCTACAAGGTTTTCATTAATAATTATAGAAGATGCAAAGTTTGGTTTTTGCACCAATTTCTGTAATTTTGTTGGATCAACAACCAATCTTAAGTCTTTGTGATTTCTTTTGTTTTCTAATGTTTTACCGAATATCGCATTGTTCATTAATTTAAAGAAATCTTTTTGAAAATTGGATGTTGCTGCAGTTCTTCTTCTTGTGTTGTTATCTATATAAGATTTTAACCAACAGGATTGTGAAAATTGCAGTACTTTATTAATTTTCGTAATTTTTAATCCCATCTCTAGCGCTTGCTGTACTGTCCAATAATGAGCTACATACCTAGTCTTATTGTTAAGTGTCATCATCAATTTTGGCCATCTACCAGTGGGAGATATTTCTGTTTTTGCTAATAGTGGTAGATCATAATGATGGTCGTGGAGATGTTCTGGGTATTCAAAATCAAAGTCAAAAATGTAGCCAATATCCCCATATTTAGGGATATCAGCGATGTTATTGATTGAATTTGGATCAACCCATTTAAAATTGTCATATGGAAGAGGGTTTGACATGGCCCATCCGTACAGATTATTTGCATCAAAATAACCTATAAATGTGCTAGGTTGTGATGCGTCGTAATTTGGAAGATATTTATTGTTTGCTTTTACATATCTAGTTACACTTTGGGTTAATCCTCCTCGAATACCGGATTCAATCATCAACACCATGTCTATGTCAGTTAATAGTTGAAGTTTGCATTTTGTTTCTTTTAACATAGCCTGCCATGCCAATCCGGGAGCTGTGTACGAATGAAGTGGGTCTAATCCATATGCTGTAAAACAGGTGTTTCTAAATTCTTCCATTATGTCGCAGAGTAAAGTCACATCTAATTTAACATAAAAATCTGAATATTCACCTAAGGTTCTTATTTCTAATTCATTCCATACTCTACAAGCGTGTTGATAATCCTCTTCACTGATGTCCTCTTCATGTAATTTATTCTTAAAAGCTTCTTTAGGTGGAAGTGACGTTTCTTCAAATTTTTCCAAATTGTCAATGTAATCATAAGGAAAAACACCTTTACGAAGAACTAAATCTAATTTATCATTGTTTACAATTTTCTTTGTTTCTATTAAATCTTCTTTTCTAAGATTTTCAGAAAGTTTTGATAAGCTGCACGGCATAAACCGGTACGAATCTACAAATTGCAACTTCATATTTCCAATTTTTTTACTAAAAGTTATAAACTTTTCAGTTGTTTCTGCAAGAACATCAATTGCACCATCATCTCTCCCCAATTCTGGTATTATAAAATGACCATCATAACCGCTAAGGTTATGCAATATTACAGGAATTTTTCTGGTAATCTTATAGTTTATGTTGCATGCATTACATGCTGCACCCCTATAATATCCTGTAAGATGATCGTGATCTTTAACTTTATAGTTATTTAAAGTAAATTCATTTTTACATAGAAAACAGTAAGTAGCATTTTCATGTTGAATTTCCTCTTCTTCCTCCATTGGTATCATTGGTACTATATTATTATACAAATTTTCAACATGGCCAGCTATTTCATATAGATGATTTAAAAATGTTCTGGCAACATCTTCACCACGATACACCACGGGTTTTGATGACAATCCATATGCATTCAAATGTTCTTCAACCAATGTGGATTTAACCAATAAACAAAAACTGTTAGGCTTGTGCATTTGATATTTTATACTCTTCCTTGCTTCAATGTTTTCATCTTCAATTGGAACAAGTGTTGATTCAAAATCGGCATATATTACTATAGGAATGCGATACTGATGGAAAACTTTTTCAAACTGTAAATATGATTTATTTAATGGTGGTAGAATAATCTTAGCTTCAAAATTTTCATTACACAGTTGTTTGTGCTCCAGTAACCAATTTTGTTCTCCATTTCTAGGTTCTTTAAAACAAAAACATCTTTTACAAATTATTTTTTTATGTTTACTTCTTGATAATTGTTTATTGACAAGTTTTTCAAATGATTTTATCCATACATAGTGTGATACTTCATCCTTTGTAATTAATAACAAATCCGTATGGTCTGCAAGTTCGTTTTTTACCACTTTCAAAGGATACACCTTGTTAGAGCTGTCCAAACCAAATACATTTACAGATATTCCAGGGTTTTGTTTTTCAAATTTAGAAATATCCTTCAAGGCTACCGGATAAGACACACCTTGAAAGTTATATCTGTATCTATAGTTCTCATATTCTTCGCTGGGTCTTTGTGCATCGCGTGATATGAATTTTGATGTCATTGCATACCGGAAACATTCCGTATCATGATTTTGAACATTCACACATGATTTTGTATCTTGAATCCTTTTTGGAAGAGCTATATAACTGCTCCCCATTACCCCATACCCATGCTTGTGAACTCTAATATCCATACTTACTACACTAACTAAACTCCAACCTGATCCTCGTCCTTCATGTTCTTGGATTTTATTGATGATCTCATCAAAACATTCTTCTACTATTGAATTAATATCTGAACTACTCATGATGGTTCTGTTTTTAGTTATAAATCCTCTTGGTGACAATTCTTCTTCAACGTTTATAAACATAGCATCCAATAACAAGCCGAATTTAATAAAATTTAATCGTTTTAATTCTTCTTTTAAAAGTTTAACTACAATGGTTTTTGCTTCGGCAAGAAATTTGTCTAATTCTAAATTTTCATTTTGGATTTTGTGATGTGTTACTACTCTTCCGGGCAATGCATGAATACTTAAATTAGGTAGTGCATTAGATGGTCCCGCTGTTTCTTCTTCTTCTGCAGATGCATTTTTATTTTTATTTTGTGTTAAATTTTCATTTATATTATGATATAACTCCTTATGAATGTCTAGCAATATTTCATCTTCATAAGTTTCTAAACATATATCACAACGATGCATTTTAGTGATGTTTATCCTATGAAATTCGGCATATAAATGAAATGCATCTTTTTCATACCTCCTTTTTATGCTGTATTACCCCACCACTTTTTACCCCCACCACTATTTTTAATCTTCTTCTTCTTCATCTTCTTCTTCTTCATATGGAAATAATTGTCTTGCACAAAAAATTAATCTTCCACGTATTGATTCCAAATCTGGATCGTGACTGGATGTTGGAGTTTCATTATGAATATTTTCAAATTCCAATGATGGTGTGTATTCATTCTCTGTTAACTCCATTTCTACATCTTCACTCCCTTCATTTATTAATTCTTCTTCCATACTGTTAACACTATCTGTTTCTGAACTGTCATTATCCACATCTTCCACATCAAACTCCTCTTGTAGAATTTTACACAATATTTCTGCAATAGGTTTACTTGGATAGTCGGTGGTATCCACAGGAGCCATGTCGATTAAATGAAAGAGCTCCTTTCTTGTAGCTGCTTTTATATAAATTATTTTAATAGGTCAAGGTCAATAACGCTTAAAGCGAGAATGGGGAATAGAGCACTAAGTGGTATGTTAGTCCATTACCACAAAGTGATCTATTCCCCACTCTCTAATGCAAGTCCAATTAATAACCAATTTATATTCAATATTTTTAGTAATTTTGCAGTTTCCTTTGTTTAACTTTTCTTTATTGATTGTCTTTAATCACACAGTTAATAGGTTCTTCTTTTTCTTGGTGAAACAATTGTTTACGTTCATATTCCAATTGACGTATTCTTTCATTTTTTATAGTCAACTCTATAAGAAGTTGGTTGATGTAGTCAGCAGCCATGTCGATTGTTCTGGTTCTTACTTCTCCCAATTTCACTCCTGGTATTAGCCTCTGTAGTTTATAATATTTTAGTTTTATTCTTGTTTCTCTTGCCTTTGCCATTTCTTTCATCTTCATTTTTCGAGAGTCCGCATATTGTTTTTTATTCTTTTCACTTAATGAAAGATCCAAAATGATGTTTTCACTATTCATGTTGTCTTTTCTTATGTTATGTTAGTAAACGCCTGTTTAGGATAAGAATGACTCCAACCGAGCGTTGGACTTCTTTTATCTAGTTTCCCCCACTCAATTACCTTCCCCCACCATGTTTATTTAGGTCAAGGTCAAACATAATTAATGCGAGAACGGGGAATAGAGCACTAAGTGACATGTTATTCCATTGCCACAGAGTGATCTATTCCCCGCTCTCTATTCTACAACTAATTTTTTTCCATTTATATTTTATTATTTTTTTTTGTATTTTTTTTTTACCCATCATTTTTTACACAGCAGGAGGTTGGTACTTCACAGGAGAGTCTCTATCAATATCATTAAATGCGTTCCATGCATAAGTAGCAGGAAGATCGTTTGGCTCCATCTGCAGAACAGGGAGTTCATTTGCTGGATTCCATACATTTAGATTTTGCAACTCTTTTAGTTTATTTTCCAATACTTCAATTTTACCCAACAGTTCTATTATGTACTTGTTTGCAGTCCTCAATGTATGTGCTCTTGTACAGCCTACGTCCAATGAAGGTACTAAAAGCTGCATTTGATACAATTCAGTTTTCTCTTTTATGTGACGTTCCTTAGCTAAAATGCTCAATTCCGGATGTGTTATAGGTTTACCTTTTCTTGACAAATTCACAATCTTCTTTGACAAATTTAATGGTTTTCTTTCACTTGTTGAAGGAGTTGAATAGTCCCGAGATTCAGCCATTTTTTTTCTATGATGTTCTTCTTTTAAATGGTAGTAAGCGAATAACTCCTGCTGCGTATAAACCTTGTTTTATACACAATTCCCCCACCATTTTTATTCTCCCTCTACCAAGTTCTTTAAACATAAAACCAAACTTCTAATTCCGCGTTAACATTGTTGTCTTTTAAAAATTTAACAAAGTCCGAGCTGGAAGTTGACATATCTCTATTTCTTAAATAGTCTCTTACTATGTCTTCATCCCCTTCCTCTAAAATGTAACAAAATACCTTCATTAGAGTTCCATTATCTTGTTTTGAATGAATAAAATTTGAAACTGTTGTCCACTCCTCTTCAACTATTTTAAAGCTTGTCACTTCTAGTTCAAAATTCATTTTTTTTTTTTACTAAATTACAAGTTACTTTTTCAAACAATATTACAAGACTAAAGAAATTGGTGAACATCGAGCAACATATATAACCAATACCCCCCACTTCTATTTTCCCCCACCATTCAATAAATTTCCCCACCATAGTGTTACATTAAACAGTTTTTTTTTTTTTAATATGATCTACATCTAATAAATCTAAATAACAGTTGTGCACAGATTGTACATTTTTCATTCATGATTTCAAACCTTATTAGTGGTGCCTTAACACGATGGTCTACATATCCTCCTTCAAGATCAAATTCATCCCAATCATCTATAGCTGCTCGTGCACAATCTTGACAAAGAGTCGTCCCATCTGCAAATTTATAAGCAACAATAATGCCAAACCCATAATTTTGTCTTCGGTATTCATGAATAGCTTCTCTAATGCTGTTTGGAATAACACATTCTCCTGATCTTATTATATGGTTAAATAAAAAACCATCACAAATAATTTTCCTCAAGCAAAGTTCAAATAGAGTATCCACCATGTTTTATAAAAGAGATTAATATTTCAACTGAAGTGTTTACACATGTTTCATCCGTCTTAAATACTTTATCCCCACCATATTTTATATATGTCAAGGTCAAATTATATTAATGCGAGAACGGGGAATAGAGCACTAAGTGACATGTTATTCCATTGCCACAAAGTGATCTATTCCCCGCTCTCTATTCTAAATCTAATTTTTTTAATATTTTTTTTATTTTATTAATTTTTTTTATTATTTTTGTTTTTTATAAGTTTATACAGATGTTTAAACTTCTTTCTTCAAATTCCCAATATTTCATTTCCTTCTTCTGCACCCTCTTCAACTACGACTTCATTATTTCCATTTTTCAAAAGCAATAGTTCATTTTTCAATTTCTTCATTTCATCTTCTAATTTTGTAATTTTACACTCTCTATCTTCCAATAATAATTTCAAATACTTAATATAACTACCAGCCGCATGTACAGTCTTTACTCTGTTTTCTCCAAGATGCATACCTGGGATTTGGATTTGTAGCCTATAATACTCCATATTAATATTAGACTGAATTTGTCTTGCTTGTTCGCTTTTCTTCCTTCTAGCTTCAGCTTCTTCATGAGATGCAGCCAAATCAGATAAAATTGGACGATACATTGTTGGTGAATGATTTTACAAGAGTGAGAGACTATCCGGTTAAACAACACATTTATTTACTTTCCCCCACCACTATCCCCAGTAGGCCAAAAATGTTGAATACATATTTCAATAGTTACACTGGCACCATTTTCAACTAAAAATTTATAAAGAAAATATGGATACTCACTGGGTTTAATATTCATATTGTCCATCATAAAGTTAAACGCCAATCTTTCCGAATATTCATTGTGATATTTTTCAGTGACACCAATTAACATTCCTTGTTTTTGAAATTTAAAACCAATGTCTGGAATTTTTTTACAATCCTCCATGTCTAAAAGTGGGAAATAATATGTAAAGGAATTTACCGGTGGAACCCAGGGTTCTTCCTTACAAAAAGCTTTAAACATTGCTTCTCGGTCCTCCATTATGAAATGATTTTTAAACTGTTTTCTTTCCTGCTTAAATAATCAACCCCCCACCATTTTATTCAGATTCTTCTTCTTCAGATTCGGTTAACTCTTCCGGTTGATGCATCATTGATATATTTCCAGTTTCATTAGTTGTTTCTTGGTTTAAATTTATAAATTCTTCTACTATTTCTTCTATTAACTCTCCAAATGTAACATTCATCTCTTGTTCTAGTTCTTCTTGTTCTTGTATCTGACGATGTGTAATAATTTCAGTAATGTATATAAAGGTAGTAGCTCTTGGAGACATAGTTTAATAAAGTGTATGACTTTACTAACAACACAGCATATAATGAATAAAAAACCTGATCAACTCTTGCTTTTATAGCAAGCAAATATGGGGAAGGGGAAAGAAAGGGGGGGGGGGGGATCAGTAAGAAAAACACCAACATATCATTAGTCCGATTCAGAGTCTGAAGATTGTATAGGGGATATCAATGTATCAATTGACGAATCTAAAATGAATGTTTCAATTGCTTCTTTAACAATTTCTTCATCACTATCATTTATTAGCTCTTCAAATATTTCTTGTTCAAAGGACGAAATTTCTTCTTCCAATATAGAATCAGCCAGACTATTATTCAATTCTTCTTCCGACCTTCATTTGTCTCTTCTATCCAAGTTATATTTTCATTTGTATTAAACTGATTTTTTACGTCAAAATAATTTTAAAAAAGGTGTATCCTTAAAAACCATTATTAACCTTTTCTCTTCACACCAAGTAATATCTTATAACAAAGTGATACTGAGTATGAAGTTGCTGTCTATATATATATTCTATTTTCCCCCACTATATTTCATATAGTTAAACATTTGTAACATAGTATAATTACTCTTCTTTATCAAGCTTATAATACATTGCGGCTACTTCCAACTGAAACTCCATTTCTTCTACAAAATTACGTAATTGCACCATCCAAGGAAATAAATTATTTAAATTTTCAATTCTGACTGTACATGAACACAATAATTTGTAATCACCTCGACGATATACAAGCACTTTAACCCTACACCCATATCTTTCAAAATTGTTTCTTCAATCTTTCTATGTAATCCATATAATAGTGGCCAAAGTTCTGTATGTTTAGCAAAGAATGAATCCAATCTTTGGACATGTTCACTATATAGCAACTGGTTAAGTTCTGAGCAAATATGTGAGCTGCGGACTTTTATAATGCAACTAATAGAAGGCAGGAGGGGGGGGGGGGGGGGGGGTAAAGTTCAAGGTCAAGGTCATGTGAAAGTAGGTCATGGGACTTAGAGTGACCAAAAAATAATGGGAGAGAACGCAGCGCACTGTTATATAGCGCTGGTTTCTCTCCCATTATTTTTCTAACAAAATTTGGAAAAAGCTAATTCTTATCACTCTTTACTACGACCCCAGCGAGTCCAACCATCCGCACCTTTGTAGAGATAGTCTTTCGCATCAAGTGTTTTGATCGCTTTTTGGTTTCTCATAGGTACAGAGAGCTTAATTACCATTTGTAGCCGTTACACCCTATTATAATTCTATTGCTCTTTCTGTTCTACTTACAAAAAAGTACCTTAAACCTTCTCGCAATCTCTTCAACTTAGTAGCGGGGTAGGACTTGCTGGAAATCACAGTCGGTTGTGGCACAGAAATATGTTTTACAAGATGTACACGGCAATACTTTTCATTAAAAACACATTTCCTACCACAGACCGATCCCTTTTTTAGAACCCCTAAGCAGCTTCTCAGTGCATTTACGAGGATTTTTAAATGCCCTGCGACGCTCTGCTTTTAATAATTGAAAACGCTCTGAAGGAGCAATTTGAAAAAAGACTTTTTAACTTTAGAACTATGAATGATAGGATTAATGGACTTTGGTTCAGGAATTGGTGTTATTAGTGGGTGGTAATGAGGTGAATTATGAATAGATTCTAGAATTGAAGGAGTATCAGACGAACAGGAAGCTCCATCTGTGGTGACGTTGTAGGTGTAGGTTGGGGTTGTAGTGGTGGAGTTGCCGTAGGGTGTGTTGGTGATGGAGGTGGAGAAAAAATACTCCAAGAACCGCCATGGCTTGTAGAAGAATATTTCCCGGATCAGTCTGTCGCAGATGTAGATGGTGGTGTATCCATCTGCCGCAGCATCGACTCCGGGACGTTCTTCAACTTCAGTCTCTTTGCCGGTTTCTTGTTAGCAGCTGGTATGTCATAGTAGGAGCAGGCACAGAAGTGGCAGCAGGAGCAGCAGGCGTAGTGATAGTAGTAGCAGAAGTTGTTGATAGAGACATGGTCTGAAGTGGCAGCGTTAGCGGCTGAATCAGAATAAACAGACATGTTAGCTAGCCCCGCTTATATAGGGATGCTGAGTGAAGTGACCTCGGGGGGGGGGGGGGGGGGGGCTAATTGTAATTTTTTGGGGGGGGGGGGGGTTAATTACTTAATTTAGGTCAAGGTCACCAAAAAATAATAATGATCCAAAGTGATGGAGGCGGCCACGGCCGTCTCCACCACTCTGTATTCCTCAAACACTCCCAATCCCAACCCCATAGTGTTACGTCTTGCAAGGGATCCCAATTTTTTGCCCGCACGCACGTGGCGATCCAGTTTGGTGGGCTGTGATACGGGCGGTCGGCCTCGGGCCTGGGCACTGGACCTGACCATTCAATTGTACAATAGGGAATCTGGAACAGTTAATGCAAAACGCAACTCTAACCTCCCACCCTTAATCTAAACCCACCCAAAAATAATTATTTCCTAACAAAAAAATTAAAATTTAAAAAAAATAAAAATATGCGCTGCCTATGGCACAACACGCATGTCCCACCCATATTAATGAAGTTCAACAGAACTTCTAATAATTTAAATTTAAATTTAATCTACCCTCCTAACAGCTAGCTGTGAAAGGTTATTAGTACACACACACACATGCACACAAATACACAAAAATTACATCAACACTCAACATTAAATGCATAAACACATTTTTTAAACATTAGCAATAATATAACACACCTTAATACTAACATCGCAATGCGCAAATTAAAAACTTAAAAATAACACAACTTAAAAACTAAAAAATAAATAACATTTTATACACACACACAGTCACACACACACAACAAATATTAATATTAGAACCCTAACAGCAAGAATAACTCAAATATATATCGGCCGCCTATATATTTAAGTTACCCTTTGAGTTCGTCCCGAAGCTTCGCGTCCGGAGTTTCGGTACGAACTGATTCTAAAATTCTCAACAGAATATTCGTAAACTTTCAAGATGGTGGGGGGAACTCGTAGGGGTTTGAGGGGCTTACAACGTTCGAAGTACAACTTCAATAGGAAATTTCCAAGCAACACTGTTTCATACACGTAGCGGCGATTATTACGAGTAGGTCATCGATAATTTAAGTGTAGTGTTGCGGCTTTCAATAATGTTGGTCAACATTTAATTATAATCTCCACCTAATTGAACCACAATTTTCCTTATAGCATTACACCATAGTTGTTCACTGCTATAAATTTAATAACAGTAGGAAATTATGTGTTCCCTTTCGCCGCTCAACTATGATTCCTTATCTATTGCCAACAGCAGACCTAAATTACCGTTACTCTATCGGTTTAATTTATCTTAAGTATATGTTGTATTATCTTAACCACAATAGTTACCGTTTGGTAACACCAAATTAGTATTACACAAGCTTAACTACTATTACCATTTCAACATAAAATAAAATGAAGAAGGGGGGGGGGGGGGGTTAATTACCTATTTGGGGGGGGGGGGGTCACTTTCATAATAATTACCACCTGCTGTTATAAATACCGTTACACGAGCAGCTGCGCCTCTTTTCACTCGCGGGACCCACAGCTGACACAACACCTCGGTAAGTCGCTACCGTCTAATAATATTTATATGCTTTCTTTTAACTTACTCCAATTAGGTCTACTTGTTTTTAACACCCCATGCATAACTTAGTTTTCAACTATTTCTTTTTTATTTACTATAAACACATATTACTCTCCCATTACCTATTTTTTTATTACTGCATAAATTAACATCACATCAATATTTTTTTTTTGTTGTTATTTAATATTTATATTCACCTGCTGCTAATTATTCATATTCACATCTGCTTTTTTTTTAAACTCTTAATTATATTTAATCCTTTTAAACATTTATAGTATTACATTACTGTTAGTCTTATCCATGGTGTTAACTTACCATTTTTCACATTAATAACACATATAATTATTGCTGAACTATAATGTTTGTACAAATACCGCATCAACTTATTAACAGATTGTTGTTTGCACTTGTGCAGCTCATAGCCAATTCATACAGAGTAACAAATTCCTTTTTTTCAACTAGATGTTATCTTAATATTTTTAACAAAATAGTTTTAAAGTATTTCCCTCTCCCTTTAATACAAACTATCGCAACTCTACCGAACAAATAACCGGGGTGACCGCAATCCCACCCTTTTTATCCCATCGGCTGAGGGGGGAGGGTAGAGGAGGGGTTGTTCGTGACTCACAAATTGCTTAAATACAGGGTCGGTACCGCGAGCGTCTCATTTATTCGCCGGGTTTCGTAGGGTAAACTTCGGTCTTTACTTTTCTAACAATTTTCTAATTTACATTTCTTACTCTAAAACATGTGTTCGCGGTTAATATGCTAATCACTCTCTATATATTCAAACACATTTACAGACACTAACCATTTATCAGTTTTTTTTTTTATGCAGTGCACATTTAGTCACCACTATTACAATGGCTTCCCACACTTTACAGCTGAAACTTTTACGCACCAAACATATTTTACAAAAACAGTCTAACTACACAGTTTCAAGACCTCGTAATACATTCGCTAAACTTAAGAAACAGTTCAGCTTTCACCCCTTGTATTTTACAAGATCCAACCTTCGCAACAGTTATTCTACTGACACTATTTTGCAAACAGTCTTAACTGATATGCTGAAATATCAACATTACAATCTTGTCACACCTATTGATGATGTTATCCAGTTATTCTTATTCACTATATTACCGGGTTTATATAACCGTTCTTCATCACACACATCTCTCATTCTACTCTATCAACTCACAATATAACCATCTAGCAGCTCTTATTTCTTCAAGTTATGGACACACGGCAGGGTGCACCCATACAATCTCCAATAGTGACATCCACTACTAACGATAACAATGGTGGTGTTCCCACACAAAATTCGCCTACATACACTACCTCCACCGACTCCCGACCCGTACAGAGCAATGAAATCAACAGTACGGCTGCAAACGATGTAGAAGCCATCCTACGATCACTGGTAGGCTTTGATGAATAAATAAATTTATTTCCCGGAGCCCCACCCGTCCCCAGACTCCCCACCTTTTTTAAAACCCCCTCCGAATGACCTTGACACACTTACCAACCCCTCCCCAAACCCCCCAAAAAACCCCCAAATCAACAACACACACCTGCCAATTACAACCGCTGACCTTGACCTGCGCCAGGAGCGGCTGTTTCCTTCTACTTTCGTATTTCATTTAAAGCTGAAACTTACAGAAATATGAGTAACTGGAAAATATGCTGATTTCACATATTAGAAAAACTTTAGGTTCTTAACCTCTTCCAAAAAGTTTGCTGTGCGCCAGAGAGTAAGGGGTACTCGAGTAGGGCCAAAGAGTTTCAAATTGGGTAGTATCTATATTTCTTCATATTCTAATCTCAACTTAACGGTCGGATAAGCTTTATGCTCGACAAAGTTCTGAAACTTGTGAGGGGAGAAATCTTGTGCATTTTATCCTTACTAGTATACGCGTTGCTCGAAATCGAGCAATTTATTTAAATACAGTACAATGTTACTTTAGCTCTAAATCAATGACATCCGACCAATCCAATAATGTGAATATCTTTAATAGCCAATAACTACTCGTATTTACAGCTGATTATTAACAGATGTTTCAAATGCTTTATTCAGTTCCCAATGCTATTTAAATGGGAAATTTTGAGATTTCAATGTTGGATAGCGCCTTTATTTTCAGTCCGATTCTCATCAATTTTTGGCGGAAACAACTACAGACCAAGCCCTATCCAACGACACCAAAAACTTGAAAATCGGTTGAAAATTGTAGGAGGAGTTCTCAAGACAAAAAAACCCTTAGCGTATTAAATAAGTATAGATGCTTGCGATAAGTTACATTAAATGATAACATGGGTACTTTCTAAAAATAAGACTAGCACTTTATCATGACATAATTTTAAGGGTTGGACACAGTTATCTTTGATATAATTATTGTTTACCGTTAGAGTTTATTTTAATGGATGAGTCACTGGTGATAAACTGTTCAATTGGAAGTTGGGAAAACTCTCACCTGAGGATTGCCTTTATTTTGTAACTCAATTTAAAATACGAACCATAGAGTGTTTCAAGAAGTGTATCTAATGTACCCACGGGATCCCAAGCATATCGTTATTGAAACCGATTGCCGTGGGCAGCTAGCTGTCAAGGGTCGATGAGCGGCACTGATCTATACAAAGGGAGACTGAAAGGCAGAAATTTAAATCATACTTTTCAGCTTTATAATGGCATAAAACGTAAAAAATAACAGGACACATTGTAAGCAGTTTACAGAATCTAAGGTTATTATTTTTATACAGTTTCTTTGTGAAATATTATTAAGGAAATATAATTTCTTAAAATATATAAATGTTGTTAATTTTTGGGTTTTTTTCATTAATAGCATAGTAAAATTAAAAAATATAATTTCTTTTATCATTTACTCTACAGTAACTATCTTATTTTATGTACTAAATTTCTCTAAAACCCGTTTTACCGTAAAAAAGTTTCTAACATTAAAATTAGGGTTATCTATACATTATTTAAATGCTATTTTTTATTATTTTTATGCACTATACATTGTTTTACATACATTATTTTAATATTCATTAATATATTTAGAAGCATCACTTATGCAATGTATTAATTACCGGTGACTATATACCTAAACCTAAAGGCAATACCGTTCGATACATAATTCCCCTTGGCCCCAGATTGTAACGCCTTCTGCCTATGACAGGTTATTAGTCAAACCTCTCGCACTTCGCTTAATCTTCTTGTAGAACGGTTTTGCCCCGTTAACATGAGCTAGTGCAATTAGTCTCTGCCGCTAGAAATATAAACATTGCACCTCATTTCTACAAGTTGTGTTCCCGCCGTTTTAGGAAACTAAATAAAATACAGTTTATAAAACTGTTCAGTAATTTTAAAAATGTAATCACTCAGATAATTTATAACTTTAAAAAAGAAATTATGTTAATAAGTCTGTATACTGCCAATCAAATTGTTAAAACCATAAGTACACACACCATTTTGTAACCAAAAACTTTCTTTATAAGAAGAAAAATTACACTTTTCATCCATATAACAGATTGGTATCAAGTTGAACCCTGCGTGCCTCAAAAATGAACTTTATTAAGATGTTGGTAAATTTTCAGTAATGCGATCAAACACGAGTAAAAATCCATCGATGTACTTTCCAAAACACTAAACATGTATTTTATCACCTCCAATCAAACTAACAACAGTAAAATTCTACTTTTTTGACAAAATTTTTGCCTTGTGTTCAAGTATATTCTAATTAACTGAAAATTATAATTAATTAAAATACTATTGACTGAATAGTAACTGCAACAATTTTATTTCCAAAAATGTCTAATCTTCACTGTTGTTAGTTTGGTTGTTGGTAATCAAATGCATGTTTATTGTTTTTCATAATCTATTGATGGATTCGTACTTGATGTTTCTTTGGGTTAATTTTTTATGAAATTTGCAGATGCATGGAATTTATCTTATATAGAGCCTATAATTTTAAAATGTACTTCAAAATAAGAAATGCCAAGATAAAAGAGGTGTTTAAATTAAATCATATTATTTTATAACTAGGGGGCCCGTGCAGCGCAATGCGCTGCATTTATTAGAGTACCGGGTGATCAAACCTTGATCCATGGTAATACTTTGAAAAAATGTCGCTATAGTGAAAATCAGATCGATCTTCATTACCAATTCTCCCACTTCCCAATGTGATAGTGCTGAGATGTGGTGCTCGTTCTTTTAGGTCTAAATTAGCTAAGATTACGTAGTTGTTCTTTTACCGATATGTCTTAGGGCCTTTGTCTAAACCCTCCTTTAAAATTTTAAATAAATTCACAGATGTTGGATCCATATATAGTTCATAAAAAATAAAACGTAAATGACAAAAGAATAAAAATCAACATTTCATTACTCCCCGGTCCTGTATGAGTTATGCAGCACTCACTGCGGTTGTTTTTGTAGTACTACTGTATGAGGTAGTCAATGACATAGTGTATGAGTCCACATTACTATTTATGCCTATATCCTCTTTAACTTAACTTTCCATGACATTACAAAATTTAAATAAAGAAATCAAATAAATTAAGAGAATCTACATCTTTGTTGGTGTGGTCCATTTAGTTTTTAGTGGCATTTTTAGTTTGGTTAACATTTTTCTTTATAAAAACCATTTTTGTAATAAGCTTGTTTTCTATACTGGAGGTAAAAAACTTTTAAATGTTGTCTTTTACACAGGTATTTTAAATATGTGTAGCATTGTGCATAAAACATGTTTATACTATAATAGTAAATAAAAAGATTATTACACTTACAACCAACTATCCCTTTTCCTTATAGTTTACAGCAGTTTGAAAACCCATACACACAAATTTGGTGTTCTATTTTAGTATTTGCTACCTTTCATTATTGTTTCAATACCAGTCGGACAACCAATAAGACCCATGTCAAAAATTTCAGTTTCCAAAATTTGTTTCGGAAAAAAATGATTTTTTCCAGGTTTAAGTTATAAAAATTATTTTTGTGAACCAAATACGCGTGAATAAAATTTTCAAGCAAAATATACCTGCTACATTTTGAGAAAAGGTTAAATCCCCAGATTAGACACTCCTCGTATTAAAGTATTGAATTGTGTTGATATTTTAGTACCAGTTCAATTTGCTTCTATTCAAGAAATCTAAAATAAATAAAGAGATTATTTTGTCTTCATTTGTTTTAGATTCCTTGCTTCTATTCAGCTTTTAACATATGTGTTTGTTTATTCAACTATCAACAGCTGTTTTATTTAGCAATTCAAAATAAATTGTCCCCCATGTTAATCTTATGGACAAAAAATGAACTTGGAGAGCTTCCAGTGAGCTTCACAATTAAAATATCAATAAACTGTATCAGTTAACTGACAAATACTTTCTCCCAACAATATATAAAAAGGTGTTAAAAGCTCCAAACATTAATGTCTTGATGACTCAGTCGGATAGCTACCAGCTGAGCAGCGCTCGTTTGACCCTACGCGCGTCTGTGACTTTTAACAACGTACTGCGTTTACCGCTAAACGAAAAATTGAATTTTCTCCGCAACCACTTGACGTAGAGCAATAATTTAAAATACTGGATTATTTAGTTTTTTAAGCTTGATTTAATGGTGATAAGTAAAATTTATTTCGAGACAACAGCTATTTTGAAAATTCAAAAAATTGATTTTTGAAACTCTTTTTACTCCATAACTTTTGAACGCGCATTTTCCCGGAGATGCGGGTGGTGTCATTTTATTCACCATTTTAAGCTTAATAAACCACAAAATTTTAATCAAAATCGTTAGAGCCGTTTTTGAGAAATTTTGATTTTTGACGTTTTGAGGGTTTTGGGGGGTAAACTACCCTTAAAAATAAAAAATTCAAAAAAATGAAAAAAAACGCCTGGAATTATCGTGGGTTTGGACCTACCTACCAAATTTCATCAAAATCGGACCATTGGGGCATTCTCTAGCTCTGTTTACATCCTGACACACACACACACACACACACACACACACACACACACACACACACACACACACACACACACACACACACACACACACACACACACACTCACAGACAGACATCACTCCGAAAACCACTTTTTTGAACTCAGGGGGAACCAAAATGGATAAATCCACCAACAACTCAAATTCGAAAATTTTGACGAAAACAATACTTTCTCCATATACTATGGTATAGGGAGAGAAAGTAAAAATCTAAAACCTTATTGCAAAACTACGAACTGAGGCCATTCTTTTGACACCTCAAACTTTAAAATTGGTCCAGAAATAAGGGAGGAGAAGCGTTAACAAAAAAGGGGCATCACGTAGGGTGTCCAGCTTCAACCTTTACAAACTTTTCCAGGTTATTGCCCACGTCAAAATAAGCAAAAAAGTTCCTATAAACATATGTCCTAAAATGCTTCGTTAACCCTCTAGCCGCCATTTTGTTTTTTACACTAAATAATTTTTATTTCCGTAACGGATCATTGTATTAAGTTAATATTTGGCATGAACCTTCACTATAAGAATACCCATTTTCAATAAAAAAATTATTTTTTTCCAATGTGTATTTTCAAAATGGCGGCCATTTTAAAATTTTAAACTCAAATATCTCAAAACGGTAAATTTTATAAAACTGTTACAAGAGACAAAAAAGTTGACAAATTAAATTATCTAAACAATAATACCAAGTTTGTAAGGATCCGACAACAAATAACGGAGTTATTGTGGTTTTCCTGCAGAAAAGCACTGATTTTGCACGCCAATTTAGGTTATTTTAAGAGAAAAATCTCAATAACTCCGTTATTTGTTGTCGGATCCTTACAAACTTGGTATCATTGTTTAGATAATTTAATTTGTCAACTTTTTTGTCTCTTGTAACATTTTTATAAAATTTACCGTTTTTTAGATATTTGAGTTTAAAATTTTAAAATGGCCGCCATTTTGAAAATACACATTGGAAAAAAATAATTTTTTTATTGAAAATGGGTATTGTTATAGTGAAGGTTTATGCCAAATATCAACTTAATACAATGATCTGTTACGGAAATAAAAATTATTTATTGTAAAAAACAAAATGGCGGCTAGCGGATTAACGAAGCATTTTAGGACATATGTTTATAGGAACTTTTTTGCTTATTTTGACGTGGGCAATAACCTGTAAAAGTTTGTAAAGGTGGAAGCTGGACACCCTGTATATAGATATAAACCTACTAGGAATCATATTTCGTGATCACTATACGGCAAGGAAGTGCCTTAAAATAAAATAGTTTAGTTTCATAAGTTTTGAATATTTTACCAAATATAATTTCTAAGCATATCGCAATAATTTGATTTCAGCTGGAAAGAGACATTTGACATTTTTTATAAAACCCAATCCCTTAAATATAAAGCAAAACCATGATAGAACAGTGTTGTTTGTCCGACTGTATGTCGCTAAAGCATATTTAACAGTCAAGTTATCAGTTATGCCAGGTTTGTTTACCGGCTGTGATGCATCTCGTTTTTCATCGTGATACCTTTGTCATCCATCACTCAAACATATATCGGACATATCAGTTGTAAAACATCGACTAGAACATCAAACCATCGTTACGCCATGTCATGTTTTAGAAATATAGCATTTGAATTAACTATGTTTTCCGTTTGTATAAACAGACAACAATGATTTTCCTAACTATATTGGAAGTGTACCGGCTTTCCCAGTCCCAGATCACCCTAACACCCCTTTTGTAATTCATTATTTCACCACAGAACAAATTGTATCATTATAGGTAAACCAGTTGCGTTCTATAGATTGAAACTCATTTCAACGTAACAGAAATGACCTATTCAGAACGGGAGTCGTTAATTACTTTAAATACAAGCCCCTGCTTTTAATGGAATTTTATATTCTACACGCCATTTAAGACAAATTTTAATTTCAATGTACAACTCTATTCTTCACGGCTTAGGTGATAACGCTGGTTGAAGTTTAGTTTTTTCATAAAGACTGACAAAGGATCCATTTTACATCCAGCATCTAGAAAAGTTTACGTCAAAACATTTACGAGCCTAAACATGTCTACGGATTTCTTCTTATATAAAAAAATTAATTGTTCTGCTCTAAATTAATATTTTTCAATTAGGTTTCCAATACTATGAAGACTATTAAAGTGCACAAAAAAATCAAATGAATTGTGTAGTAACAAGTATTTTATGAAATAATAGTATTTAAAGGTTTACGGTTAATCGACCAGTGTTGATCGGTACTTTTGATTTTAAATTGGGCGTAGGGGTGGCCTTGGACAACCAGTATAGGGCTAACCGTAATATTTGTTGTCTTACAGTCATATCTGTTTAACTGCCTGGCTAAGAATATACGACTTCAAAATAATATCATAATAAACGGTATCAGTTAACTGACACATACTTTCTCCAACAATATAAAAAAAAGATGTTAAAAGCTCCAAAAATTAATCTCTTGATGACTCAGTCGGATAGCTACCAGCTGAGCAGCGTGAGTTTGACCCTACGCGCGTTTGTGACTTTTAACAACGTACTGCGTTTACCGCTAAACGAAAAATTGAATTTTCTCCCAACCACTTGACATAGAGCAAAAAGTTAAAATACTGGATTATTTAGTTTTTTGAGCTTAATTTAATGGTGATAAGTAAAATTTATTTCAAAATAACAACTATTTTGAAAATCCAAAAATTGGATTTTTTTAAACACTTATTACGCCATAACTTTTGAACGAGCATTTTCTCGGAGATGCGGGTAGTGTCATTTTATTCACCATTTGAAGCTTAATAAGCCACAAAATTTTAATAAACATCGTTAGAGCCGTTTTTGAGAAATTTGATCTTTCACGATTTTTGAGGGTTTTGGGGGGCAAAACACCCTTAAAAATCAAAAATTCAAAAAATGGAAAAAAAGTCTGGAATTATCATGGGTTTGGACCTACGTACCAAATTTCACCAAAATCGGACCATTGGGACATTCTCTAGCTCTGTATACATCAAGACACACACACCTACACACACACACACACACACACACACACACACACACACACACACACACACACACACACACACACACACACACACACACACACACACACACACACACACACACACACACACACACACACACACACACACACACACACACACACACACACACACACACACACACACACACACACACACACACACACACACACACACACACACACACACACACAATCACTCGAAAACCACTTTTTTGGACTCAGAGGGCACCAAAGCGAATAAATTTACCAACAACTCAATTTTTAAAATTTTTACGAAACCAATACTTTCTCAATATATACATTTATAGGGGGAAAGGGGCTCCAAAATGGATATATACATCATCAAACTAATGCGAAGTATTTTACGGAAACAATACTTTCTCCATATACTATGGTATAGGGGAAGAAAGTAAAAATCTTTCAGTTTCAGTTATAAATAAAGAAATGCAGGAAATGAACTTGGTAATTTTCACAGTACATAAACAATTTGTTATTTATCATAAAATATTACCAAATTACTGAATTCACAGAAAAAGGATTGCTATAGGGAAAATATAGCCAAAAATATTACTTTATCACTGCAGTGTTCTAGGAAATATCGGTAAAATTATTCGAGCTTTTCGCCAAACACAATTTCATTTCAGTCCGGACTGTAAACAAAACATTGTATTAACTAATTCGCAGTCATGTATTGACAATGAACCAATAACGAATGTTGACATGAGAACAGTCATTTTCCCTATACCGATACTAAAGGTAAATAAGCAAGGTTAAATAGTATATCCGGTATTGAGTTCGAGTTAACTGATATGGTGCTGCAGATAATTAGTAACAGCCATATTAAATAACTGCATCCAGTATTGTGACTAACCCAATAGTAGTTTTCATCACTAGGAGCAAAAGTAACTATTTTTGAGCGCGATCGTGTTTTAAAAGCGAGTTTTCATAAACGATCAAGCACTAAAAAGACATTTTCGTACGAGTGATGAAAAACGCTTTTTATCATGATGCGGATTTACACTTTTAATAGTTAAAAATATTAACTGTGAAGTTGTATTTTCGAGGTTCTATTTAAAAAAAGTAAGTCATATACAGTGTTTACATTTATGTTATTTACAAACAATGCCTTTTATAACATTTGAATTTCACTATTCTGCATATAAAATTAGTAAATAGCACTTAGAAAACAGCTGACTTTTCAGTCCCAGGACCTAAAAAATATTCCAGCCGAAATATTCCAGAAACGTTATGGTACGATTGAGAGTGCAAAAATCTGGCTGATTTCGTGCAGAATGATAAAAAAAGGTTTTTTGTACTATATGGTATAATTCATGTCGTGTTTCTCTATAAGCAACAAATCATCCTACAGGCTTTCAAAGTTTCAATGGTTATCTTATGGGAGAAGGATAATAATTCTCTTTCTAATCAATTATTGACTGAATCATTAGACAGCTGTTATAATAATAAATGATAGCAAATTAGGAAGAGGATGTTTCAGTTATAAAATATTTTAAGCTAATTAGGTGCAGATTTTAACTAATATTTTATTTGAATTTCACCCAGCATACCTCAAGGGCGATCTTTAGTCATGATTCAAATCTTATTGCAAAGGCCGGAGATAAAATAAAATGAGATTTATCAAAATATTTTCTAATTTTAATTTTATGAGTTTATGATCAAAGTAAATTGACATCTAAATTAATGCATAGTGTCATATAATCTAAACTTCTAGGAAATATATTTTCTATTGATGATTACTTTTCTAATACTCTAAAACTTTCTTCTGCAGTCCACTGTAAGAGGCAAAATTTCCTCATTGGTTTGTTTTGTTTTTGCTGAAAGGATATATATCCCCAAGCACAAATGGATTTGAAGCTCACCACACAAGCTGCTTGCCAGGATTGTTTACATTGGATTATTTTTATATTGCTTTCAACAAAAACCCAAAAGATAGATTTCATCAAATAAAAAATTTATCACATTTTATTATTTTTGCTTCAATTAGTAAAAGCTTATCAAAACTACCATAAAATCCAAAAACTATTTCTTAAAAGTCACATAATTTAAATAAACTATTATCCTAATAGAAAAGTATTTAATTTATTTATGCATTTATGAACCTTTTTAACACTAAATAAATAAATAAAATAAACCATAGGCAACTCTTGGTCTTTAGAACAGTATTTATTAGGATATTTTATATGAAAAGTGAAAAGGTATTTAAAAAAAAAAAAAAAAAAAAAACATTTGTTAACCCATCCAACAGAGGATATTTAACAGGACCGATGGAGGATATTTTGTACGGCGATCGAGGTATACTATACACTTTAAAATCATTACATGTTAAACTAAGGAAAAGTACTCATATATTGTCAAGGAAGTAAAATATTGATAGAAAAAAGACAAATCCTTGATTTTGACAGATTCACAACACCTAGTATGTTCCCACATTTTTGTTTAAGTAACCTTAAAATCTACTAAGTATATCTTTAAAAGAATCTACTATATAAATTCATAAAGGAGTGCTCCTGATAATTAATATCCGGTGCTTCCATAAACAAATCTCCCAAAATAATACTAAAAATAGAACAATTTTTTATGTTTATCAAAACTTATCGAACACGTGTTCAGATGTGTTTTGAGGTAACAACAGCTCTCTTCACTGCCTTTGCCACCATAGAGCTGACAAGCCCAGGCCTTGATACTAAAGGATCGCATTCCATTCAACCCACCAGGTCATTGTAAAACTTCCCCACTAAATTGCTTTTTTCCTGTTAAGAAAGTTTTTAAGTGCAATAAACCCTGCTTTCCAGACGAAAAAGAAGTTTGAAAACAAGTTCCAATCCATTAAAATAGTTTCCAGTTATAATTTGTGTAATGTAGTTTTTTAATTCTATACTCATTTTATTTTAAAAATCAAAAATCTTTTTAGCCAATAAAAAATGTTTTCCCTGTTTTAGAATATAAAAAAAAAAATCTTTTAAACATATAATTAATTCATACTATTACATCAGTAACATACAATAATCTAAATGAGTTTTATCATGAGCATTGTTGAACAATTTTTATCCTGATAATTATTTATTTTTGGCATAAACTTGTGTAATTTTAACATGCCCATAACATATAAATCATCATTTTGATGAGAATGAAACATTTAATATCTATAAAAACTAAACATTCAGTCTTTTATTTATGTAATTTGGTCGAATTTCT
This sequence comes from Neoaliturus tenellus, assembly GCA_030545055.2. NCBI lineage: Eukaryota > Metazoa > Arthropoda > Insecta > Hemiptera > Cicadellidae > Neoaliturus > Neoaliturus tenellus. The sequence goes on from JAQYXR010000088.1 coordinate 143,545, forward strand.
TTAATAATGTATAAGTGGGAAATAACTATTCATTTTTATGATAAATTGTCACTCTCTTGCCTAGATTTCAAGAAATGTAAATATAAGGAACCTCTCTTCAGGCTTTGCCTTTTGAGGCCCTATTTTTTCTGACAGACAAGGTAAAAGAAAAATATTATAATCATGCTTGTTTTTTTGTACATGCCTGTATATTTGTTGTATTTAATATTTAAGTACACTATTTAGTTTAAAACTAAAATTATTGTTCCTGGAAAATAAGAAACTCTGTATTATTATACGTATGTGGGGGATAAATACTGTCTGAAAATTTTGTTTGTATTACATGTATTGTCTTTCAGAAAGATAAAATAAATTCCATTCTATTCAATATATAATTCAAATGGATATTGTTTACATGTAATCAATTCCATGAAAAATAGAGTAATTTCAATTCAAAATCTGAAAGGGTTCCACACCTATCATTCTTGTTGAATATATTTCATCGGCATCAAAATGAAAAATGAAGGAAATCGACGTTCATAAATAAACACAGAAATTGATAAAAACGGTTGTTGAATAATGTTTTGAGAAATCGTTTGGATAAATCACTCTGTTCATCATATTCCGGGCCTGGTCCATCAAGCATCACACCAGCGGATAGTTGTCCTAGTGTTTTGGTCAATTTTATACAACAAATGTTTTTAGGCGATGAGCAGTTGCTAACCATAATTATTATAATATTATGATTAATTATATTCGAATGAAACACTCAAATTTAAATGCAAACATTAATTGACTCTAAATAACAAATTGAAAAGTGTTGTATGGTCCTTTCTTGGTTTTATTAGCCATCGTCAAAAGTGGAAAACAGGAAAATGTTATTATTTAGCTTTATATCTACTTTGAAAGTAAACTGTTTAGTTTTCGTAAACTTAATTTCCCATGTAACACACTACTTTCGTAAAGATTAATACTTATAAATTACTTACTTAGCAGAGTGAGAACCGAGAATTCGCACACGATCTGGCTTAAATAAGAATTACATAATATTTAGGCAAGATTTACAAATTCAGAAGAATATTTACATTTTATTAGTGATAAATATTTTTAAAGAATTCTGTTTTATTTTCTTTTTACCAACAATATAACCAAAACAGTGTTGTAAATTTGAAATAAATTAATGAACCAATGCCATGCGTATATGGCACATATAATAATGCCAAATAATTAAAATAACCATGTCATGCATTAATTTCAAGAACTTTCTCAAAGATGGCAAGCCATGAATTCAGGGCAAGTTAAGAGTCCTGGATTCTCTCGGTAAACCGTATAACACTTTTAAGATGACGGGCTCATTCGCTCTACTCACTCCCCAGGCCTCAGTGTACTGTACTTTGGTTAAGTTTTATTGCACCATAGGTTGAAAATGTAACGGTCATATTTCTACCAGTTATCAGTAGATTTGTGTTCAATTTAAGATAATACTAGTTCCACGCTATTAAAAATATATATATAATAACACATCTATTAAATTACAAGGTTTTTTTATATTAAAGCTATTTGATTACAACTACGCACTTTTTTCAAATTTTATTATTTAAGTAAAGATTTCCTTTTTATTACTGTTTGTAAATGCTAAATATATCGTTCTCGTATTCATAACCCATTTTAAAATATTTCAGGAACAAAAAATTTGTTTTATATTTAGTGCAGTCATAGCACAACAGGCAGAAATTAGTTTCTATAACACATGCTTACTCTATGCTTGAAACCAAAAAACTCAAGCACCGCTTTACATAACCTTAAGAGCTGTTATCTACAGCCCTCAATGCATTTCTTATGGAAAATTAAATTACGTCTCATTGCTTTATTACCTAACAGAATAACTTCAGAAACGAACTTGACCTGACACAATTACGCCTAAGATCTACTGTAAGTTTGAAATCGATCTGTGTCTTCTTGCGAGCGTAATCGTCGGTCAATGAACTGGGGATTTGTCACACTACTGGAGGGACCAACAGTCATGTATGAGGATTTTACTCCTCTTCTATCCGTTCATCTCCAATTATTCGAAAATTGCTGATGATCAATCAAAACTCCGACTCGTTTTGGTAATTCTGACTATAAAGTATAGTTTTATTATAAAATCCAAAGCTAAGGCACTTGAGTATAAAATTATCACATCAGATTTAAAATGCCACCCCTAATCTTCTTATTAATTACTAACTCTTATGTAATTAAATCGTCAACCCTTTGATTTGAGATTCTACGATTCAACCCGCTCAATCCACCACTGATATTTAACATGGGTTGTTAGACCAGATAATTGATGTTGGGATAATGTTACAAAAACCGTATAATTCTGTTTCTTGGAACCGAATTTCATTCTTTATCGAGTCTTCATTAGCATCATTTCCCTAATTTGATTAATAAGAGGCTTACTCGTATTCTATTTTCAAGGTAGGAATTAATCATCTTATTATTATATCAGAAAATTCATGATCTGACTGTAAGGTAGTTTGTTTTGGATATCGGCTGAACTTTACTTCAGATCCGTTTATTTACGGGCGATTATTAAGGGAATTAGTTACAAATACCGTCTATTCATATTTTACATATATTGTATTCATTAAACCGAAGGAATCTAAAATAATATTTATTTTAGATTCCTTGATTAAACCTTACTTTACTGCAATTAAATATTTTGACGACTGTAAGATCGTAGCTGCCATATTCAGTGATTTTATCTAGGTAATCAAGATCAAATAACTTACCGCGATTCTTTTCCGTTTACGCTTAACTTTTTCGAGACACTATTCAGTTCTTTGCATAGAATTGGATTCAAATATTCTGCTAAACATCGAGAAGTACTGTCGTACATTTCATCAGTATGGATGAAAGTGACTTTACGAGTTGCGAATGAGTCTTTGCGCGAGGCATCATCAGTTAAACGCAGACATAATTCCCAGGCACGAAATATCACTTTCGACCTAAGTTATGAACAATGTTTTTCATCATACTGTAATTAACAGATATAGAATATAAAGTTTTCAAGTCTACCTATCGGTCGCTCAGCTAATTTCATGAATACCATTAAAACTTATTTTCCAAAATCAAAACTGATGTTGAAAATAACTGCTGTTTTCCGTGTCAGTGCGATGAAAAAATCATTCTTTATGACGTGTTCCATTTTTATACAAAATAAATCAAAAATTTAGTCTGTGATTAGCATAACTCTCCTTATAGCGTCGTTCATCTTTTGTAAGAAGAAGGAGCAATTCACTAATATGGAGTCTAAAGATTATTTGTATCCAAATAGGCAAGGTATATTTCAAAGATTAAGGTTCACTTAAATAAATAGAGAAGCATTTAGGACCACAATTAAGCTAGTCTATTTTTTAAGTAGGCCTACATGCATTTTTTTCATGCGAACAGCGCCGTACACTGCAAAGTGTCAAAGCACTTAGGAACCTGAGTAGTGGAGAAACGCGGAGCTGGCTCAGTTCGAGGTCACCCGAGCGATGACGTCATCGAGGTCAATGACCTCCCGATGACGTCATCGATGACGTCACCGATGACGCAATCGATGACGTCATCACCAATTACGTCATTCTGTGACGTCACACCCATGACGTTGCAGAAATGACGTGGCGATGACGTCATCACCCTTTACGTCACCATTATGACGTGAAACCTAAAATTTTAGGCACTTTTGCTGTTTCTCGCACTACGCTCCGAGTTTCAGTCAGGTTTCAATGACCTTGACGACTTGGAGCGAAATTAGACGAGAAACCGCAAAAGTGCCGAGGAAACTCAAAGTTTGCAACGTGACTCTGCCTAAACCGTCATGTGACACCGCTCGAGTGACCTTTGAACCGATACAACTCCCGCGTTTCACCATTACTGCAACCGCGATGCGCACCCTACGACAGACACCCAAGCGACTGACTGTCCGTGCCCCACGCACTCTCAGGTATATGGTAACTGCAATGACCTTGGAAACTTGAAAATGTCAAGCCAGGTAGCACCGTTTTGGTGCTACCTTAAATGTACATGTTAACAGTATGATGACCTTGAGTGAAAACATAGAAATATTACAAGTCGATGTCATCCCAAAGTTAAAGTGTGATGACCTTGAGTCAAAACACTGAAATACTACAAGTAGATCCCGTCCCAGATTTAAAGTGTGGTGACCTTGAGTCAAAACACTGAAATACAACAAGTTGATCCCGCCACAGATTTAAAGTGTGATGACCTTGAGTCAAAACACTGAAATACTACAAGTCTAAATCATCCCAGAGTTAAAGTGTGATGACCTTGAGTCAAAACACAGAAATACTACAAGTCGATACCGTCCCAGAGTTAGTGTAGTGACCTAGTTTCAAAACTTAAATAAAATACTTACATATAGAGAGTTAGAGAACAGCGACACGCACCGTATGAAGCCGGAGACATACTGGCGGAGCGGTGTTGTGCAGCCTAGGGACTCAGTTGTGTTGGGGGTATAGCCAACAGTTAGAGTAGAAGTGTTGTGGGTGACCTTGACCCACTTGACCCCCCCCCCCCCGACAAAAAGTTTTGCAAGCCCTCCCCGGAAAATTTTTTTTCGGAACTTATTCCTCCCCGGAACTTTTTTTCGGAAAAAATTTTTGACCTTGACCAAAAAGTTTTTTGCTCCGGACGAGAAGTGACCCCCCCGAACATTTTTTTTTGGAAAAATTTTTGACCTTGACCAAAAAAGTTTTTTGCTCCGGACGAGAAGTGACACCCCCCCCCCCCCGAACTTTTTTTTCGGAAAAATTTTTGACCTTAATGTGTATATGCTTGTTCCAGCACTTACCATGTTGAGCTCAACCTATTTTGTAAGTGTGTGTTATACCTATCTAAAGTGTATACGCTTGTTTTAGCACTCCCCCCTTGAGCTTTTTTCACAGCTCAAATTAAATGTTAAAGTTAGGGAACGGGAGTAGACCCCCGTGTAAAATTATTTTATACCAACGTTAGCATGGGTCCTCTCAGGCATGCAATATTGCGGCTGGGTTAGGAACCGGTCCGTTTGTACGCTGGCATGCAGACCACAGCTGTGGCCAATTTGCGGCGGCCTCTGCACTCGGACCGAGGACGTAAGCCACTAGGGCTGTCCTCAACCTCTTGTTTCCCTTCTGGAAACTCAAAATTATGTAAATGAATTTTTGTTAGATATTTGTGTTTTTGACCCCAAGGCCCCCGAACATTCGTGGTTCGCCATGGATGTACGGGGGCCGAAATTCTTTTAATGTTCGTGTGGCCTTGACCCACAAAGGACTTATAAAAATTTACTGCATTGCTAAAGTTAAATATTAAAGACAGGGTACGGGAGTAGACCCCCGTGTAAAGCTATTTTAAAAGAATGTTAGTATGGGTCCTCTCAGGCATGCAATATTGCGGCTGGGTTGGGAACCGGTCCGTTTGTACGCTGGCATGCAGACCACAGCTGTGGCCAATTTGCGGCGGCCTCTGCACTCGGACCGAGGACGTAAGCCACTAGGGCTGTCCTCAACCTCTCTCAAAATTAAGTAAATGTTTTGTTAGTTATTTGTTACCAATGCAGTAAATGTTTACAAGTCTTGCGTGGTGAAGGTCAGACAACATTGGATGTTGCCTGTTGTCATAGTTTGGTCTCTTTGGAGGCTACAGCGATGACAACCCAAGTGCTCCACACCCCCATAGGGGGGTGTGGGGCTTAATTTTTTAAAGTTTTTTCGAGACCTTGACCTAAATATATAAAAGTTTTCAAAATCTTTAACAGTTAGGTTGTATTAACACAATAAATATATTAAAGTACTTTGTTTGTAAACTTTAATGGGTAGGTATTACTAACACACAAGTCTGGAGTTGTCCATAGTTGTGTCTTTTCGGAGACTACAGCGATGGCAACATAAGATTGCCATGGGGCTTATTTTTTTTAAAGTCCCCCCGGACCTTTTTTTCGAAAAAATTTTTTGACCTTGACCAAAAAGTTTTTTGCTCAGGACGAGAAGTGACCCCCACTCCCCCCCCCGAACTTTTTTTTCGAAAAAATTTTTGACCTTGACCAAAAAGTTTTTTGCTCCGGACGAGAAGTGACACCCCCCCCTCCCCCACCCCCTCCCCCACCCTCTCCCCCACACCCTCCCCACCCCCTCCCCCACCCCTTCCCCCACCCCCTAGGTGGGGTCGCCCTTGGCTGGTGGGGATATAAGGCGGCCAGGTTGCACGCACTTCTCATTCACGCTCCAGCTCTCATTGGAAGTGGCTGTCCAGGAGCTCATTCTTAAGAAGACCGGTGACCAAAAATGTCTCGTCGTATACCTTATAAACCTTCGTACTTTAATCTGATTGGTATTAATAGTATTACAGACAATGAGAAGAAATTGTATAAAAAATTTTGTTGTTTACTTGACAGAACGCGAAACTATCGCCAAATACTTTCACCTACAAGCTACCCCTGATAGACAAGGATGATGTAAGCAAACTAACAACAATTCAAGTCAAATTTCTGGAAGAAAAAATCCTTGTTTGTGTAAGAGAAGTGTGTCATAATGAATATTCAAAAAGATTGGCCTTCGACTTTATTAAGGAACATGCAGGACGTGAAAAAGAACAGTACCCAGGATTATATTATTTATATCTTTTTGAGAATGGAGCAAGTGTAACGGTAGAAATAAGTATCAAATTAATGTAATTCTCCCAACCAAGAGTTAAACTTGGACTTGATTGAGGTTTTGTAGAACAGAGCGGGGGATAGATCACTTTGCGGCAATGGACTAGCATGCTGCTTAGTGGTTTAGTGGTTTAAGTGGTTTAGTGGTTTAGTGCTTAGTGGTTTAATAAGGAATTTGCAAATTTAATGAAAAAACACAATATTAACCATTACTCAACCAATTCAGAGGTAAAAGCATCAATAATTGAAAGATTTAACAGAACTTTAAAAGGTGCGATGTATAAGATGTTTTCCAACAGAGGATCACACGTATGGATTGATATGTTACCAAAACTTATAAGCAATTACAATAACAAGTTTCATAGAACTATCGGTATGAAACCAAGCGAGGTGACTAATAAAAATGAAAAACTTGTATTAAAACGTATAAAAATGAATACTAAACCAAAAGTTGAAAAACTAAAGCCTAAAAGGTTTAATGTTGGTGATAAAGTGCGAATAAGTAAATACAAAGGTGTATTCAGTAAAAGATATCTTCCAAACTGGACAAATGAGATATTTACTGTATTTAAGGTGCAACCTACAATACCAGAAACTTACATTTTAAAAGATAATAAAGGACAATTGCTGGAAGGAGGGTTTTATAGACATGAAATGTTAAAATCAACAGTAGGTGATGTATATTTATTAGAAAAGGTGTTGCAACGGAAAAAAGATACGGTTAAAGTACGATGGTTAGGATTTAATAATACGGAAGATTCTTGGATACCTAAAAAGGATCTGATATAACGAAAGAGCATCATTTTGGGTTGAACCATTACAAAGGATGGAAATAATACCGCAAAAAGACAATTTTACTATTAATAATATAGATGAACTCACAGTGGATGGTTCTCAATTTAACACTGGGAAACACGGTGTTTTGTTGCCAAACACGGTGCGTTGTCTGGTTACCGGTCCTTCCAATTGTGGAAAAACAAATGTAGTATTCAATTTGATTACAAACCCTAAAGGATTACGTTTTAATAATTTATATGTATTTTCAAAGTCACTACAACAACCAAAATATCAATTATTGGAACAAATACTCAATAATGTGCCTGAAGTTAAATATTTTAAATTTAACGCAAGCGAGAGTGTTATGCAACCACAAGAGGCTAAACCATTCTCAGTATTTATATTCGACGATGTATCTTGTGAAAATCAAAATACAATAAGGAATTACTTCGCCATGGGTCGACATAACAACATAGATAGCATTTATATTGGTCAAACTTACAGCAAAATATCAAAACAGCTCATTAGAGACAATGCAAACATGTTAATTGTATTTAAACAGGATGAAACCAACCTAAAACACATATATTATGACCATGTAAGTGCAGATATGTCATTTGAACGATTTAAAGAGTTGTGTGGAAAGGCTTGGGCTGAAAAGTATGGGTTTTTAACAATTTTATAAAAGAACAACCATTAAACAATGGTCGATACAGGATAGGATTTGATAAATTTATAGCCTACTAATACACTGATCATGATGTAAAACATTCATTGTTGTACAACACGTCTTGCTACAAACATGGTTAACCAAGAAAAGTTAATAAAGGAAATAAAATCACTTAGTGATTCTATTCGGGATAAAAACAGAGCATTAAAATTAGGTATTAGCGAAAGGGAGAAATTCCTTGAATCTACTTTTAAACCTATTAGCCTACTGAACCCTTGAAACAATTAAACAAAAAATTCGCTAAACCTGTATTGGAAGGAGATTAATTGCACCTATTACAAAGTTTAAAAGAGAAAATGTAAAATCAGAAGATTTTAGTGATGAAGACCTGGAATCCTCTACATATAGTAGTTTTACCGGTGGAGAACCCGAAAGAGAGCTAGAATTACCAGACTATAGTGGTATAAGAGAATTATATGAAGTGAAAGCCGAAAGAGGACATGAAGATGTATCAACTGCTAGTGAAGAGGAAAAAGAAGAAGAAGCAATGGAAGGTCCGTCAAACATAAGCTTGTTGGGTGAAAACATTCATAACAAAGGACCTTAGGAAGGAAATACATGGTAAAAATGTTACTCGGAACAATTCCTAATAAGAATTACCATAGTTATGGAGCGAGATTAACAGAAGATGGTTTAATGGTAGGTAATAGCCCGTTAAACGTTGATGAACATGATAATATTATTGTTGGTGATCAAAGATATAAGGGCACAAAAGGATTATTTGAATTATTATTTGGAAATAAGCCTTCAGTATCGTTAGTGAAAGAAAAAGACATGGAAGCATATAAAAAGATTTTGGAACAGACAAATGCATATAGGAGAAAGTATTTACCTGACCAGCTTCCTTTTAGATCTAAGTCTTTAAAATATAAAGAATTTGTATCCAAGTTAATACCATCGAGAAGACAAACAATGATGTTAACACAAAGAAAACCTATAAAACGAAGATTTATGGCATCCACTTTGGATGTAAGTGCTCAGGAACCAAGAAAAAGAAGTAAGTCCGTTACGGGTACAGGTTTAATGAAGAAACTATATAACACAAATGTGATTTATTACAATAATATCAATAAATTGGTGGATAGAATGAAACTAATACATGAAGCTAAAGAAGCGGGTCATACTGGATTGGAAAACGAATGGGTGGCTTTAGTGGATGAACTCCGAAACCGCGGGGTAATCTCATAAAAATGCGTTACTCCCTAGATTACTATTCAGTTGCACCATGAGTGTCGACAAGTTCGGACGTTACTCCTCGGATGGGTTATATTATGGAAATAGTTTAAAAAGAAGTGCTGGTTTACCACAAACACCTGATGGAGATTATGATATTAGTAATAAAAGGTTAAAAACATAAAAGATCCCAGGGATGAAAGCGATGCAATAAATTTAAAAATATTAAAGGAAATGATATCAATAACATAAAGACTACACAATAACACATATGATGCAGAAAATCATAGGATTATCAACGTTGGTAAACCAAATCAAAACGGTGATGCAGTAAACAAAGGTTATTTGTCATCTGAATTAAAAAATACGTTAAAATTCAATGGAAAAACGTATAGTGCTAACAATAAACGTATATCCAACGTAGATGACCCTAAAGATGAAAAAGACAGCGTGAATAGACGCTATTTACATTCTTTAATACCTGAAAAGACAAAAGATGGCTTTTCTTTTTATAAATTTGTTATTAATGATATAGGTTATCCAAAAACTGAAAACGATGCTGTAAATCTAAAATATATTAAAGATCATTGTATCACACGTGATGTAGGGGTTATAGATTGTTTTGGTAATTGTTTAGCAAATGTAAAAGATGGTTCGGCTCCATCAGATGGTGCAACAGTAGGTCAAATGATGGAAACCTTAAAACATGAAACAACCTCTTTTGTAAAACAAGATCAAGTAGTATCAAAGCAAGGGGATGTATTTGTTCAAGGTAATGAAAAAATTTATTTATTAAAATACAAAAATAATGCTTGGGATTGCATGAATGAAAAGTTATCAAATATGGGATATGGTTATAATGCTCAAGATGCAGCTGCTTTATCACAAACCGTACATCTAGATCCAAACAATCACTTTACATGGTTCACATGTAATAATAAAGTGATAAAAAACTTGAAACATGGAAGAGAAGCAAATGATGCTGCAACTGTAGGACAAACCATCACAACATCATTAAACAATAGTAAAGTGTATACTTGTAATAATAAACGTATAACAGACCTTAAAGACCCTGAACATGTGGATAATGCCGTCACTATTAATTTTCTTATAAAAGTGTTAGGTAATGCGTTATTTGATTTACACAATCATTTTACACCGGATATTCTTCAAGGAAAATCGGGTCATAATAGTCATAGTCATAGTCATTTATTTTCTGAATAGATACAATTAACAATATTGCATATCTCAGTCGTCAATTTTACAAAATTTATGTATACAAAATTATTTACAAATGAATAAATAAACTAAAATGGATCATACAATACAAAATTTAAAATATTTATTCAAGCAGACAGGAATTCATTAACAGTGTAAGGCTCTTTATTTATAAGAAATTGTTTAGTCTTATTTTTAAATGTAACAAAACTTTTGAACCTCTCAAATTACTGGGGAGATTATTGTAAAATTTTATGCCGGAATGAAGCGCCTCTCTTTCAGATAAGGATAGGTGAATTTGGGCAGGGAGGAGATTAGCACCATGTCGGGTGGGGTACCTATGATTTCCCCCTACAGTTTGGAGGGAACTAAGATTTTGTTTTACCAATAAGGTTACTTTGAGAATGTACAGTGAGGAAAGGGTCAGAATGTTGAGTTGTCTGAAACCCCCTCTACAGGATTGGGATGGCGGAAGTCTAGAAATTATACGAACTGCCCTTTTTTGTTCCAAAAATGCCTTATTGGTATGAGCAGAACCACCCCAAACTTCAATCCCGTATGACATAATTGATTGAAAACAACCGTGGTACACTGCCAACAGATCCTCACGCTCCAGCAATGGAAACAATGTCCTCAAAGCAAAGTTTACCCTACTAAGCTTCTTACAAATATCAGAAATGTGAGGGTTCCATGTTAATTGGGAATCCATCCTCACTCCAAGAAACTTGATATTGGAAACCTCTTTTATAGAAGATTGTGGGAAACTTAAATCCTGAGCTCGCTTATTTCTAGTAAGAAATTGGACATAGTTGGTCTTGTCCTGATTCAGAAGCAAGTTATTACGCAACAGCCAATTCTCAAACTCAGATACTGAAAGAGCAATGTCATCTTGGATATTTTCGGGAGGGCCAGTAAACAACATTGTGGTGTCGTCAGCGTAGAGTGTCAGGGAAGGTGATTGAACATGAGCTCCAACGTCATTAATATAAAGAATGAATAGCAAGGGCCCAAGAATTGACCCCTGAGGGACACCAAACTTAATTTCAGATAAATCAGAAAATGAATCAGTGTCAGCCTGCACATATTGTTTCCGACCAAAAAGATATGACCTAAACCAGAGAAGAGGAACACCATGAATGCTGAAAGACTCCAGTTTATCACAAAGAATAGAATGGTCAACGCGGTCGAAAGCTTTCGACAAATCGCAGAATAAACCAACTGCGGGACCACCATTTTCAAGGCTAGAAATTACTTTGGAGGTGAAATCCACCAAGGCATCAGTAGTGGACAAATTGGTTCTGAATCCAAATTGATAGGGAACTATTAAATCGTATTTCGCAAGGAAAGACACAAGCTTATCGTAAACTAGTTTTTTCGTAAACTAGTTAATATTTATGATGAATCCGCGAGAGGTGGTTGGATTAAACGGGAATTTTTAATAAATACTTTATTAACCCTAATACACAAAAGTTTAAATATCAGATTGGGGAGATATTGATATTTAATAAAAGAACACAATAAACGACTTCATTTATGTTCAACTCGTCATAGAGTTAACACATAAGTTGTACATTGCGATTATAAAAGGACAATAATGACGTTCCAGTACATCAGTCCATATCGTGACACTGAAAGGAGAGGAGGTGGGATCAAGTCCACAGCGGTTTCTCTGTTAAGTAAAGCTTTAAAACAAATTCCAGTAGGATCCATCGTAAATAGAGCAATAGACGCTTTACCATACGAATTTCACATACCGGGAGGATATCAGTATTGTGGACCAGGAACTAAATTGAAAAAACGACTGGAAAGAGGTGATCCAGGCATAAATAAGTTAGATCAGGCTTGTAAAGAACACGATATTGCATATTCCACGTTTACCGATTCAAAAAATAGGTCAATCGCTGATAAAAAGCTAGCGAATATAGCTTGGCAACGAGTAAAGTCTAGTGACGCTAGTATTGCAGAAAAAGCAGCAGCTTTAGCGGTAACAGCAGGTATGAAGGCTAAAACAGCGGTAGGAGGTGGTAAAAGGAGGGGTAAGAATAAAAAAGGATCAACCATGAGGAAACATGGTGGTAATATTAGACTAAAAAGACGTTCTCCGAGGAAAAATAACAAAAAACCGACAATATGGTCAATGGTAAAAAACGGGGCTGGTTCTAAGACCTAAGACCGTATCGTGCATATTAAATAAAAGAAATCAATTGGTTATACCACATAAAGCGTTGACTAATGTTGAATTATTTAAATATATTTCTTGTTTAAAAATACCATTTTTCCGCGGAGTATTTATGAAAGACAGTTTACCAAAGAAAATATTGAAAAATGAGACTGGAATCGTAAATTTGGATAATACTAAAGGGCCCGGCACCCATTGGGTGTGTTATAAGAAACTAAATAGCAATGTATATTATTTTGATAGTTTTGGAAATTTTCCACCACCGAAAGAACTTGAACATTACTTTAAGTCTGCTAAAAACATATATTACAACTATAAAAGAGAACAACCTGATAACACTTCAATATGCGGTCATTTATGTTTGGAATTCTTAGCTAAAAGTATCAGTCACTATTGAGATGTCTTCCTATACGGTATCATTAACAGGAAAATCGTCCACTTTACGAAGTATCCTTTTTCCAGCGTTACGCTTGCAAAAAGGAAGATTTTGGGAGGCAGCACTGTTGGATTTTACAACTTCCCAGATAGCACACATGCTTACGGCTAACTTTGCTTTACCATTGTCAGACGCTCGACGTGAAAACTTTCATGTTTCAACTGAGCAGGAAATCTGCCTGAACGGGTTTTGCGTAGAGTTTGTTGGGGGCGGTTAATGCGAGCGTAGCGTAAAAGTTGACAAACCATTTTGAGTAAGGTTTGCCTACCCACAATTCTCTCTCCCTCTTGCCCTGCGCCTGCATCGCAGCCGCCCGTCATTGTCATTCAGCCGCCATTTTCCAACTAACCTTTCTAAATAATTCGAAATCTAACTCTGCTCCTGCTGTCTTCGTGTTGTATAATTATCTAGAGTTATTTTATAGTGACACATAAGTTAGTTTGTTTATGTTATTAGTTGTTCGTAATTATTGGTTCTTCAATTTAATTTCGTCGTGACCTTCAGTTTTCTTGTGTACTGTCTGTGCCGACACTGCCGCCCAAACCCAAACTCAAATAGTGAAATTGTTAATACAAAGTTTTAAATATTAGTTTTACTTAAATTTGCTAGTTTATTTTTAAAATTGTGACACAATTCATCCAGTCTACTACTACTGGTCATCGATGAAGAAGGAGGCTCCTAGGCTTTGAAGTAATGTAAGTACTCCATTCACACTAAGATAAGTTAGGTACCAAATTTGCTGAAGGCTTAGGGCTTAGGCCTTCTTGTTTCTGTGACTACTTAAAATTTTACATTTAGGGCTAACACCATTTTTTACAATAATTCTGAAACATAAATACAAAACTTCAATACCTTAACTTTGAAAGTTGAATTTTCAGTCTTAATTACATTTAACAAAAATGTAGCCAACACCATCTAGGCTAGATAGGGTGTATTTAATCTATAAGAATATTCACATTATACCTATAAGTTCGCCTAGATTCTAATTTACAGATTATCTTTGTCTTGGATATAGGTCATGAGTAGGCCTAGCCTTGCCACTATTCAAACTTAAATCGGGAGGACCAGGGTGTCCTGTAAACTATTGTAACTCCCCCCTCCCATCCTCAACATACAGAAGAGATGGATTTTCATATTTCCAGGACTAAATGGTGAATTCAAGCTGAATAGTAGGCTTTAATGGAAACTAATTGGCAGAAATTTTGAGTTACCATAGGTAGGCTATATTTGGATAAGCCGAGTTAAAAGAAATTGAAAAGTCTAACCTAGTAAAACTTAGTTGAAAACTCAAGTTTGTGGGCTACATTTCTGCAGACTCCCCGTGGAACTATCGAATGAAAATTATCGATCAATATATCGACTGAAAACTATGTTCAATTGAATCTACCGTATCTCTAATACATGAATTAAAATATTGGGTAGGCCTACTGAAAAGATCCAATAACATCTGTCAACACCCAAAACCTTTCAATCGTCATGGAGTGTCACAAAAAATCATTGAAAACAGGACTCAAATAAGTACCCTTAATGTAACATAAGTTATCCGACAATCTAGGCCTAGCTGATTACCTCTATAAAAGAAACGTTTACATGTCGGGAGCTGATCCATTTTTGCATTTTTTTAAATGCCACAAAAAGTGTATATCCCAGTAATTGAAAAAGAGGGATGTTTGCTTTCATATGATGTTGTAGGTTGGAAATTTTGTTAATGTGTTTTTGTTACAATTTTGATTGTATACATTATGTTGGACCTAATCATGTTTGATGTTTATAATTTTTAATTACCGGTAACTTAGTTACCAAAATCATTGCTAAAAAGATACGATACAGTAATTTATAGTTTGAATACGACCGATATATCGATTGAATCGATCGATAATTTTCACTCAATAGTTCCACTAGGCTTCTGGGGAAGTGCATATCTGGTTTGTGGTTAAAGCGATCCAAGCGTTTCTGTTTGGATTTTTATTTCTCTTTAATTGTGACAGAATGGCCAGTTAAGATAACAGATTATCGGCTAAGCATTTTTGAAGACCCGTCTTCCCATCCTGAAATTAAGAAATGTAATATGTTAGGCTACTTTAGTGTAAAGTGATGCTATCATGGTGCACTTTTGAAAAACTTAGGCCTACTTGTTGTAAGGTGTCATATTTTAGGAGGGGTAAATAACGGGTCTATGTAAACAAACGCTCAATACTCACCCCAGAATAAATCACATTTTACAAACGAGAACACAGGATAGGCTGGGCTATAGGCTAGGTTAGGCCTATGTCGTTCCTCAGCCCAGCCCTAGGACCGGCATAACAACATTTTATTGAACTTCACAGATTCCACAATAATTGATCACCATTACTGTTGACATCAAATAACCTTCATTAAATACACTGGAAGACTTTTATTTCGACCATAATCTACGTAAATAACGGCAGAGACCCGAACCAACTTTAACGACCAAAACATAAACATAACCCCAAAGAGCGTTTGTTGAGACCCGGCGACAGACGTCAGTGACGTTCGGACTTTTCTTCTTCTTCGCGTCAGCTGGTGTACCGGCAGGTTTTTTCGTCAAACGCCGGAAGTTCAATTCGACGTCATTTTAACCAGCTGATCCCTCCGACCGTGGTGGGGGAAGGAAAGCTCTGACCTCGTGTGGAAAGATTATTCTTCTACCGACTACGAGACGAGTAGTACGACGAGCTCCGTGCCATTATTTCGCCTTCTCCCCGGTACGTTCTATCCGGTTAGAATATTAGTTTTCGTTTCTATTTCTTTTCCACGTTCATTAAAATACGTTTTTCTAAATTACCAGACCGATAATACCATTTCATTTCGTTTTCTTCATAGTTTATTTTAATTTAATCCTTCACCGGTTAACCTGTCACGGTTTGTCCGGAACGGCCATCCACCGAAGTTAGATTTACATTCTCATCACGTTTCTCAGTTAAGCTTGGTTTAATCATTTTAGTTTCCAACACCCAAAAGACGTTATTCGTATTTTCTCCAAATTATCGTTTGTTAATTTTCATCTTCAGACAGACACTAATGCCGGCGTCTTCTGGCGACTGCCTAGTGTAACTCAAGTATATTATTCTTATATTTGGGTGAGGCCTACGGAATTATTTAACCGCGAACGATAATTAATTAATTAAACCTTCTAAATCTTTAGTTTACGTAAATTCAAAATCTTTTACGAGGGCAAGGATGATCACACCCAACGCTACGAGTTGATCATTTTTTTTTTTTTTTTTTTTCAATTACGGTTGGGTTCTGAGCCCTACGCGTTTTAATTTTATTTTCTAAATTCTAATTATCATCGCTTAAAAATTATTTCAAATCGGCAATTAATTTAATCGACCCCTGGAATTATTTTTAGCTCCGTCTGAGATTATCCGTGGCATTTATTTCGGTGACGTATTTCCGAAGTTGGGAAGCCGTCCGGGACGTTAGTTATTTTTTCCCTTCTCCGGAATTACGTCACATTTTTGGCGCCGCCGAACAGGGACTTTAGTTGCCCTATTTTTAAAACTAAAAACCTTTCATCCGAAATATCATGAAGAATTTGGAATTATTTCTACGACCCTTCAAGCTTTTGTTGGCGTTTAACGTCATCGAGCGCGACAACGCCGGTAGTAAGAACCCCGACAAGACCGCGAAAACAACCCCTACGACGACGACGGTCCCGACAACTGAGACAGCGACTTCGTCTGTCTCGGTGCATGGGACTACCGCGGCGGTTACGACAACGGCCCAGACCCAATTGCCATTGGGCAGTACGGACAAATCTCCGCTGGAGGATTCTCGCGTCGGGTGGATCCACGAATTAAACAAAACTCAGTTGGTCGCGGAAATGGCGAAATTTAATCTAGACACGGAAGGCACCGTGGCCGAGTTGCGGAAACGGTTCTGCGATTTTTGGAAAAACCCATTTGGAGCTACCGGCTCGCTGCCATCGATAGCTCCAACTTCGGGCGCGCAGATACCGACCCTCGCGGTCCATCCACCTGGTCACGACGATGAAGACCGGCACGAGAATTTATCGAAACAAGCTGCGAGTTTGCCGCCACCGACCACCGCGGCTCAATGGCTAGTGCCTCCCGCACCGATCATGCACGAGCTCGCTAGCATCCGGGAAATTCTGGGCCTTTCGCCGAACGCGGACTCGGAAGCCGTTCGTCGGACTCTGGTATCGATTACGAGGAAGGAGGCAGTCTTGGGTGATTTGCTATCACGTAACCCAGACTTCCATTTAGCCCCACCGCGTACGGCAGCACGCCCTACACTCGCGCCCGATGTTACGTACAGCGAACGGTTCCGCGAGCCGACGCCCTACGCGGGCCTGCCGGGGCCAACCGTCACGACGTGCGACGGGCCGCCCCGACACTTTCACGCTCCCATCGACCTCCCGGCGCAGAATTTCGTTCCGGGGTACGGTCCACCGTCCCTTCCGACTCATCCGCAATCGCACTACTACGATCCTCGCTTCCCTCCGACAGTTTCCACTGCACTCAACCCTCACGTTCAGGGTGGAACCAAGGCTGCATACGACTTTCCAAAGCTTTGCAACTTGGTTCGCAAGTGGAACTTGCGGTTCGACGGGAGGAAGGACGCCGTTTCCTTTCTGGAGAGGTTGGAGGAGCTGACCACCGCCTACTCGATCTCTCCAGGCGAAACTTTGAGGGTGATGCCGGAGCTGTTGCAAGGGATGGCGCTTCTCTGGTACCGCAACACCAAGGACCAGTGGCACTCGTTCGCCGACTTCAAACGAAGCTTCGAGGCCCAATTCCTGCCACCGGGATATCGGCACGACTTGGACCAAGAAATTCGTAAGCGGACTCAGGGTGAGAGCGAATCGATTCGCAACTACGTCACGGCGATTACAACCCTGATCCGCCGGAGCGGCACTTTCTCTGAACAAGCCAAACTCGACCTTGTCTACTGCAACATGCGCCCGGAATATAAGGTCATGGTTCGTCGCGGTGACTTTGGCACACTGGAAGGACTGATGGAGAGGGCCGAAGACTACGAGTCGTACTTGCGAAGCCGCCAGAGCTTCCGTCCGCCGCCGTCGCCTTCCCTTGCGCTCGTGTCTGAAACGGCCTACGTCCACAAACGGAAGTCGGACAAGGCCTACGACGGTGCGGGCGTGGGCCAAGACACGCTGGGAGGCGTCGCTAAACCCGAGGTTCACTCCAAGCCGAGAGAAACCTCGGGTGACCGACGTCAGTCACGGGTGACTTTCCGTGACGACTCGCCCCGAGGCACGTCGCCCTCCCGTCACGACCGACCAGCGAAGGCAGAGTACGCGCGGCGCACCAGATCACCCAGCCCGGCTGGGGCGCGATCGAGGACTCCAGACCGCGACGCTCTGGTCTGTTGGAACTGCGATGAGTCGGGCCACATGTTCCGCGAGTGCGAAAAACCAAAGGTACTAAAATGCTTTTGGTGCAAGCGGGAAGGCATCTCGACACGCCGATGCCGTTGCAGGTCGGGAAACGGAAACCGGACTCAGTCGGCCGGAGGTCCCCTGAGCCCGTCCCGAAGCAGCGCACGACCTCCGAGGAGTGGGGAAAATGGCTCGAGGCCGTAAAGACGTTCGCTGGCACCGTGGAAAACCCCAGCGACACTCGACCCTTTGCCGACGTAACGATCGAGGGCGAGACGTTTCGGGCCCTCGTCGACACCGGCTCCGTCGTCAACCTGATAGGACCTCGAGCAGAAGAGCACCTCCGCAGCAGCGGCATAAACCCCAACGTAAAGAGGGTGGAGCTGCGGATGGCCGATGGCTCTAGTTGCCGAGTCGCCGACTCCTATCGCGTCGACTGCGAGGTGAACGGCCGACGGTATGCCCTTGACGCCATATTCGTCCCCGGATTGACGACTGAGGTAGTGCTTGGTATGAGGTGCATCAGGGAGCTCAAGCTCATACAGGTACACCTTGATGACGACGCCCCGATATCCGACGACGACTCTACACTTGACGATCATACCCAAGACATAAACGCTTTGAGTTCACTGACGACCGACGAAGACACGAGGCTTGCTGCTTTCTTGGGGAACGAACTACCTCTGTTTGACGCTGTTGAGGGGAAGACGACGTTGGCAGAGCACACGATACGGCTCAAAGACAACGCAGTCCCCGTTAAACAGCGGTATTACCCAAGAAACCCCGCGATGCAAGCGATCATCAACGAGGAGGTGGCGACCATGCTCCGCGACGGAATCATCGAACCGTCCGATAGTCCCTGGAGTTCGCCAGTGGTACTGACGAGGAAGAGCAACGGTAAATATCGTTTCTGCATCGACATGCGCCGCGTAAACGATAGCTCTATCCCCGACGCGTATCCGCTGCCCAGAATCAACGCGATTCTCGAGAAACTGAGGCAAGCGCGATACATCAGTACCCTGGATCTTAAACAGGGCTACTGGCAAGTTCCGTTGGCGAAGGAGAGCCGACCGATAACGGCATTCACGGTACCGGGACTGGGGCTCTTCCAGTTCACGGTGATGCCGTTCGGCCTCCATTCGGCCGGAGCGACCTTCCAAAGGCTCCTTGATAAGGTCATCGGACCTGAGCTAGAGCCGAAGGTCTTCGCTTACCTCGACGACCTCGTTGTGGTTTCTGTCACGTTCGAGGAGCACTTGCAGTCTCTCCGGGTGGTCTTCGAACGCCTCCGAAAGGCGGGCCTACGGTTAAACCCGGAGAAGTGCAACTTCTGCAAGAAGGAACTTAAGTACCTCGGACACGTCGTGAACAGTGAGGGTATTTCGACCGATCCGGAGAAGGTGCGGGCCATCGAAGAGTTCCCCCGCCCTTCCAACGCCAAAACGCTTCGAAGTTTTCTCGGTCTTGCGTCGTGGTATCGCCGCTTCGTCGATAAGTTCGCCGATGTAACCGCACCATTGAGACAGTTGTTGAAGAAGAACTCACGGTGGCGGTGGGGATCGGAGCAGGAAGCGTCGTTCGAGGAACTCAAACGCCGTCTCGCTTCCACTCCCATCTTGGCTTGCCCGGACTTCTCCGTGCCCTTCGTCCTGCAGGTCGACGCCTCAAATACGGGTTTAGGCGCCGCCTTAACTCAGGACAGGGAGGGAAAAGAAGTCGTCATCGCGTACGCCAGTCGCTTGCTCACGGACCCGGAGAAGAACTACACGACGACAGAGAAGGAGTGCCTCGCGTTGGTTTGGGCGGTTCGAAAGTTCAAGCCGTACCTCGAAGGCTACAAATTCATCGCGGTAACCGACCACGTCGCGCTGAGATGGCTCATGAAACTCCATGAGCCAAGCGGACGATTGGCTCGGTGGGTGATGGAGTTGCAGCAGTACGACTTCGAGATCCGGTATCGGAAAGGAACTTTAAACCGAGTCGCGGACGCTCTCTCAAGACAGCCCGTTGACTACGGTGACCGACCCGACCACGCCGACTCAACTTCTCCGACTCTTGAAGTCGCGAACGTGACGCGGAAGCGACGAAGTCGACTCGCAAGCCGGCAGCCGGACGATGTAGAAGAGACGCCTGAACGAGAACCTGAGTCTCCATCAACGGACGACGCAGCTGACAACCCCGAACGCCTGGGGTGGTACGACCACCTGTTTGCGGCAGTGACCACGCACCCAAACCGCCACAAACGTTACCAGATCGTCTCGAACCGCCTTTATCGCTCGTTTCAGAGAAGAGGTGACAATA
This sequence comes from Neoaliturus tenellus, assembly GCA_030545055.2. Taxonomy (NCBI): domain Eukaryota; kingdom Metazoa; phylum Arthropoda; class Insecta; order Hemiptera; family Cicadellidae; genus Neoaliturus; species Neoaliturus tenellus. The sequence continues at coordinate 164,403 of JAQYXR010000088.1, forward strand.
ACCTCCTTTGGAAAATGTGTGTACCCCCGGACCAGATAGAGGCGGTGTTGCGACAAAATCACGACGTCGCCACAGCCGGACACCTCGGTGTTAAGAAAACCCTTCGTCGGATCGGAGAAGAATACTTCTGGCCTGGATGGCGGAAAGATGTGAAGAGCTACGTGCGGTCCTGTGATACCTGCCAGAAGTACAAAGTGGCGCAGGAAAAACCGGCGGGGAAGATGTATTTTAGGAGCCCGAAAGGCCCCTGGTACTGTGTATCGGCTGACCTGGTAGGCCCGTTACCCAGGTCAGGTAGAGGCCATCGATTCCTGCTGGTGATCCAGGACACGTTTAGTAAGTGGGTTGAACTGTGTCCAATCGGAAAAGCTACGGCCAAGAACGTCACTGCCAAAACTAAAGAGGTGCTACTACGTTACGGAGCCCCGGAATCGATCATCGTTGACAACGGGACTCAGTTCGTATCAAACCTCTTTAAGAACTTGGCTGCCGATTGGAACATCCGCTTCACTAACACGGCGCCGTACAGCCCACAATCAAACCCGGTGGAACGTGCCAACCGGGTGGTCAAGACCATGATCTCCCAATTTGTTAAGGAGAATCATAGGTCGTGGGATCTCCATCTCGGCGAATTTCAATTTGCCATCAACACCGCAGTCCACGATTCCACGGGGTATACGCCCGCGATGATGTGCCTTGGTCGGGAACTCAAGGTGCCCAACGCGATCTCGGGGCCTACTCTACAGCAGGTGGCCGAGGGTGACGAACCCTTGGCTGAAGAAATCCACGAGAAGCGCCTTCAAGAATTTCGACGGATCTATGAGAAGGCACACAAGAACCTAAAGACCGCTTATCAACAGCAGGCCAAGTACTACAACCTCCGACGTCGGGAGGTGACGTACAAGAAGGGAGATCGGGTGTTGCGCCGCCTGCACACACTCTCTTCAGCGACGGATGCCATCGTTGGCAAGCTGGCGCCTAAGTTTGGTGGCCCATGCGAAGTGACTGGTCGTCAGGGAATAAACCTTTACGAGGTGAAAGACGTCCAGACACAAACGACGCACATCGTGCACGTCAAAGACCTGAAGCCCTACCACCAACGCACGGTTGCAGATTAGAAGAGGTTTATTTTCGTTTTCTTTTCCCAGATGGGCTTTTTGTTTTGTTTCTTTTCTTTCGAAGATTTCTTTCTTTTCTCGGAGTACGTTTTTCATTTTGTTGTTTCTCTGTCTGTAACAAGTAGACTTGGTGGGCTTTCAGCGTCCTCGTGGCGTAATTTCTTCCAAACTTGGACCGCTTTTTCGATTTGTTTCGTCTTCACGACGAACGCCTTTCGCACCGAAAACCCCGACGTAAGAGAACTTTTTTTTCTCTTTTTTTGCCGAAGTTCGTAGGGGGTGTAAGGTGTCATATTTTAGGAGGGGTAAATAACGGGTCTATGTAAACAAACGCTCAATACTCACCCCAGAATAAATCACATTTTACAAACGAGAACACAGGATAGGCTGGGCTATAGGCTAGGTTAGGCCTATGTCGTTCCTCAGCCCAGCCCTAGGACCGGCATAACAACATTTTATTGAACTTCACAGATTCCACAATAATTGATCACCATTACTGTTGACATCAAATAACCTTCATTAAATACACTGGAAGACTTTTATTTCGACCATAATCTACGTAAATAACGGCAGAGACCCGAACCAACTTTAACGACCAAAACATAAACATAACCCCAAAGAGCGTTTGTTGAGACCCGGCGACAGACGTCAGTGACGTTCGGACTTTTCTTCTTCTTCGCGTCAGCTGGTGTACCGGCAGGTTTTTTCGTCAAACGCCGGAAGTTCAATTCGACGTCATTTTAACCAGCTGATCCCTCCGACCGTGGTGGGGGAAGGAAAGCTCTGACCTCGTGTGGAAAGATTATTCTTCTACCGACTACGAGACGAGTAGTACGACGAGCTCCGTGCCATTATTTCGCCTTCTCCCCGGTACGTTCTATCAGTAGTGGGGAATGGGGGCTTTTGGGCCAGTTCAAGGTCACCCGAGCGATGACGTCATCGATGACGTCATCGAGGTCAATGACCTCATTGATGACGTCATCGATTGCATCATCGATGACGTCATCACCAATGACGTCATTTCCTTGACGTCACACCCATGACGTCACAAAAATGACGTGCTGATGACGTCATCACCCCTTACGTCACCAAGATGACGTCATCGATGTCACAAAGGTCAAGGTCACGCTGAAACCTAAAATTTTTTGGCACTTTTGCTGTTTCTCGCACTACGCTCCGAGTTTCAGTCACAGTTACCATGACCTTGACGACTTGGAGCGAATTTGCGATGAGAAACAGCAAAAGTGCTGAGGAAACTTGAAGTTTGCAACGTGACTCTGCCTAAACCGTCATGTGACACCGCTCGGGTGACCTTGAACTGACCCAGAAGCCCCCATTCGACCATTACTGCAACCGCGATGCGCACCCTAAGACAGACACCGAGCGACTGACTGTCCGGCCCCGCGCACTCTAGGTATATGGGAAGTGGTGGGGGAAATTGTGATGACCTCGGGAAACTTGAAAATGTCAAGCCGGGTAGCACCGTTTCGGTGCTACCTCAAAGTTACATGCTAAAGTGTGATGACCTTGAGTAAAAACATAGAAATACTACAAGTTGATACCGTCCCAGAGTTAAAGTGTGGTGACATTGAGTCAAAACACTGAAATACTATAAGTTAAAATCATCCCAGAGTTAAAGTGTGGTAACCTTGAGTCAAAACACAGAAATACTACTACAAGCCGATCCCGCCCCCAAAGTTAAAGTGTGACGATCTTGAGTTAAAACACTGAAATGCTATAAGTCGAAATCATCCCAGAATTAAAGTGTGATGACCTTGAGTCAAAACACAGAAATAGTACAAGTCGATATCATCCCAGAGTTAAAGTGTACTGACCTAGATTCAAAACACAGAAATACTACAAGTTGATGTCGTTCCAAAGTAGAAGTGTGGCGACCTTGAACTACCCCAAATTGTCAGGAATTGGAGTAGCAACAGCGATGTGCACCCTTCGACGGACACCAAGCGACTGACTGTCTGGCTCTGCGCACTCTAGGTATATGGAAAGTGGTGGGGGAAATCTCAAGGTCATCCAAATTGGGTTTTAAAAAATAAGAAACTCTAAACTTCATGCTCCTCTTCTTCCCTTTCCACCTCATTTGTAGGATATATGGTTGACAACGGTAAATGTGACAAATACTCCGGTGATTGTTGACCTCCACTGTGATCTGATTCTTGATCGTCTTGCTGCATTATAACTTCAGACCAATCATAATCTAAAGTGACCTTGAGCTTTATTCCCGGGTTGTCGAGGAGAATAGACTTCATCCAATCGCAGATGGTTTCTAAATAATGCACGTCGTTGATTGTCAATTTCCAACTTGTAGTGGGTACATCTTCGGTGGAAGACATGTCATCGCAAGCAGGTGTGTCCGCCATGGTTGTTGGAGGAGGAATGATGCTTTTTGCAGCGAGCAATGCTGGTATAACAGAGTGGTGGGGGAAATTTCAAGGTCACCCAAATGGAGTTTTAAAAAAGGAAACTTTGTCTATTTACTTATAACATAACCACTTAAACTAAAAGGATTGGGATCAACAGTACGTTTAATCATCATATTCGGTATATTCTTCATGTTTCTCAGTTTTCACCTCCGCCCAAATAGTACCTCCACTCTTTAGCTCCTTTTCGGCTTCTTCTAGTTGCTGGGTAATCGCCATCTGACATTGAAGTTCAAAATCATCACGCGGCACAGATCCGCAAATATCCATTTGAGCCAACCAGAGCTGCCTAAGGTTCTTTTCCTTTTCCTCGACAGCTTCGACGGCTGCATGTAATTCCTTTTCTGTAATAGAGGAGTCCCACAATTGTTGATGATCGGTTTTGTTGACAACCTCATTTTTGGACTCCTTGTACAAATCGTTCAGCTCCTGCTGAGTCTTAATGGTTACCTCCTCGTAACTAGCACAACTTACATTGAGAGACATCTTGATGTTGTATGGTTGACCGTTGGAGTTGAAATGAAGCTGAGGTACAGCGCTTGGGGGTACTATAAAAAAGTGGGGAAGTTTCAAGGTCATCCAAATTGTGTTTTAAAAAATCCTATCTTGTTACTGCAGAAGCTTTAAACATGAGGTCTACAGTGTCACTGAAGTTAAAAGCTTCTGCAGTAACAAGATAGGTGTTTTTTCTCTTTTACATCTTTAATATAATAAAGAAATAAACATATTCTACAATGGTAAGAAGAAGAAACCAACTGCTAGTCAGCTGAAATAATCCAAAGTCTGGCTCGCTTCAGTCTTCATGGACGCCGGTGATGAAGTCGCTGGAGAAGAGTAATGTTCAGACTCTTCTTTTGGGTGTCGGAGATTGCGTATATTGCAAGCGTAGACTTGCACATTTATACGGTAGCCTCGCGCCACCATCAGCTGCAACTCCTTGTATAAGTCGTTCAGCTCCTGCTGAGTCTTAATGGTTACCTCCTCGTAACTAGCACAACTTACATTGAGAGACATCTTGATGTTGTACTGTTGACCGTCGGAGTTGAAATGAAGCTGAGGCACAGCGCTTGGGGGTACTATGAAAAAGTGGTGGGGGTGTTTGCATTGAAGCATGTTTGACCTTTAGCTTGGTGGTAGGGGTAACTGTGAAATGCAAAGGTCAAAGGTCAAGGTCACCCGCGAAGTTTAAAAAAAAATGCAACATATCAATATGTGACAAACCTCACATATTGATATGTTGCATTTTTGTCTTTTGTATTTTTTTTTTGTCTTTTATGGTTTATTTATAAAACATTACAATAACATATGTACAACAGTAAAACTTAAATCTAACACTGCTGCTTGTCGACGATGTGGATGGTCAACTCGGTGGAATTGCTACCCGTGCAACCGTGGGAAACCAGGTAGAGACAGCCAGGTTGGATGGAGCGCAGATCCTCGTTCTGGAGGAGATGGACGAATCGTTTTGGCAGGTAGACTTGGAACTTGGGCTCATCCCCCGGAGTGAATGGTGCCTCGCTAAGACTGCAGCAGATGGCCTCTCCAACTGTAGTCTCCATCTTCTTCATGGCGTGGATAATGTAGTGCTTCTCATCTTTAAGTTCGGAACACTTCTTAACAGGTAGTATGGTAGATTTGGAGTGAGCATTGAACTGCTCAACCAAAGTTTGCAGGAACTGGTGAGATGCCATGGTTGAGTTAAAGAGTGTCTTCTTCTTCGTCTTCTTGCTGGGAGATGTTGTCGTCTCGGAATCTCGAGTAATACTCATGCCAGGTCCCAGTCTGCTCCTCACTTATATAACCCCCGTCACCCCCACCACTCCCCACTTCCCCACTTTGAAGGTAAGATGCGAGTTTATAGGCGTTTTTTAAAGCACAATGTCTATCTTTTTCATGTTCTGGACTTTTAGTACAAATACAAACATTTTCCATCGTATACTTGTAGTTTTTATCCAAGTCCACATCATTAACCGGAACATGAGTAAATTCTTCGATCCATCTCTTCTTTTCCAGTCCTTTTGTATAAATATTGGTAAATCTGTTTGAAAACTGATGCATGATGTGATACAAGTCTGTGTAACTTGCAAAACCATCATACCAATCGATATGATGGAAATATTTTGAAATCCACCTGTTGGTAGTAGCGGCTTTGCTAGTTAATGATGAATAAGAACATGGTGGTTTGAACAAAAATGTATATGGAACACCTGTATTGATGTCGAAAAACACAAGTTCTTTTATGATAAATTTATCGTCATTACCCCGAAACGCTTGGAACTCAATTATACCAGGTTTGGACTTTACTTGTTCTTCTTCCTTGTCCATTGCAAAGGCCACTCGTCTGCTCATGTCGAAGTCCAAAGATCAACTGATTTCCACACCACGGTAGGTACGACTTTTATACCAGGCCGTACAGTTGTTGGCGCGTTGGTGTATATTTAACGTGGGCACCGTCCCCGGTAGGCCTAACCCCACAAAGCGTTTGATATTGTTTTAAAAACCAACCATTGTCATCTAAGTTTCCATCTTTACATTCTCCTTGTTTTCATTTTCATCACTAACACTTGATTCTTCTCCCCCTTCTTCCTCTTCTTCCTGTTTTACTGATTTCTTATGTAGTTGAGCGTATTTTTCCAATTGTCTCCACATTTGTACTTCATGAGGAACTCTATTAAATATAGAAGTATCCACAGGTCCGTACAGTATAGGTGCGTCCGGTTGTTTGTCCAAAGTGTCTTCCAAATAATCTTTAATAATAGAACTTGAAAACACTAGTTGTCTCAAGTATCTTGTTATTGGTTCAGTTGCACAGGTTAGAATAAAAAACTCTTCTCGATTAAGTTGAATCTTGTTATCATGTCTTGTTGTGTCTCTAAACCGCAACTGATGATCACCACGATGTTTAACAATATCGATTTCCACATTTGAATCCAAAAGGCCTACTCTTGTCTTTCTTCCAAACATGTTACTACTTAAATAGCATTCTAGCAGATGCAAGTGTTTCATAAACGATTCCCAAGCAGTGTCCGTAAACAAAATCATTTTGGGTCCATGAGTTAAAATTACAGTAGGGGAATAATCTGTAGATTTCATAACACCGATTAAAACACTTTTGTCCAAACTGGAAGAGATTGGGTAAAATATTCGCAAGAATACCTCACTTAATATGTTAGGAGAAATATTATCTTCAATATCCCTTTTCCTCTTGTGTGCATTCTTTCTTCTTTTACCTTTTTCCTCAACATTATTATTGGCGTGGAGTTGTCCGCAAGCGTTGTGTTCATCTCCCTCCGGTTGACCTTGAAGATCTAAAAAGTCGGATATCTCCTTCTCAATATCTACTACATTTTCTTGTGTACCACTAGGAGAAGCCATATTGAATAAGATGCTACCCATACAACAACAGGCAACAAACTGATAAGGAGCGAGCTGAACGCTCTGCTTTTATACTCGCGGAATGCATTGGAATGTAGGAAAACCGGTCTTTTACAATACATTTTTAACAATTCCAGTTAAAGGTGTGTATGTTACGATTTTATCATGTAGAATTAAACAGTATGCAGTTGTATTAGCCGATATAGGCGCGTTGAATTCCATTTCTATTTTTATATCTACACTTGATGATTTTACCGATTCATTTTGTTTAGAACAATCGATTACAACTATAGGGTAACCATCTAAGTATTTTTCTGGTGATAGTAAAGGTGCATTCGTTTTACCATAATATGAACTTTGGAATCTTGCATACATATCGTACAATATGCTGTACTTTTTATTAGCGAATGACACATTTAAATTATCGTATGGAAAAAATTGTGAATTTAAATAAACTTTAATATTTTTCAAGTTGCAATGATCAAATTGGCCTGCATGTTTGGTGATGGTGTCTCTTCTGCCTGTTTGTAAACCAAATATAATATACCTGGCTCGTTCCACATAATTAGATGTTTTAACTGTCCAAGTGTGTCGATCCGTAGTTGGCAAGCTGGGATGTTCATGAAATTCCCAACTTCTAAAAGGAATTACAATATCACGATCAGCCTTTAACTTTCTTAATAGTAGCATTCTATGCTCGTCAGCTAATTTTACATGTGGAACTCTCCATACAATTTTGTCTAATGTTAATTTCCATTCTAAAGTTGCATCTGTTGTACCGTCTGGAGCTTTAATAATATCTTTATCATTTGAAGATCTCAACAAAACTAATTCTTGTTTAACGTTTAATATTATTTTCCTATAATCTTCAGCAAAACCAAGCAACAAACGTAACGGAATATGAAAATCAAAATTTCCATTTGTATCTGGAGTGATTGTGTCTTTTGCAGGTAAAACCCATCCTGCAGGTTGTATTAAATTGGTTTCATTAGGTGATATAGATGTTAATCCCTTTAAAGTTGTTGCAATACCTACTTTTTTAGTAGAATCAACTGTTACACCTGATATTTCATATCTAATTTCATCAAACAGGAAAGCCATGGGATTATTTATAAATGGAACTGTTGTACCAGTAGTAGTACCGTCCTTTTTAGTAACTTTTCCTTCAATATACAAGTAACTTTCACATGGTAGTGTGTAAATGTCTTGATTTTGTATGGGAATACGAATTTCATCGTTATTGTTTAATTTTGATGAAGTGTAAGGGTTGTGGGTGTGATATTCTTTTTCCCATAGGGTTTCGTCGAATGTTGGACCCTGAGCTATATCCAGTATATCCATTATCGGTTACTTTTAATCCAATTCTCTCTAAGAAACGAATGTTCTCGCGTGTTAACTCCTCCACAGCTGAAGAGCTACTAATGCGGATTCCCGTAGGTTGTTCGCTTTTAAATGTTAAACCCATGATGTTATATTAAAGTGTTGATTTTAAATGTAATCTAACCGTAATAGGCTCTTCTCGGAAATCTATCAAGTTACCGTCTTGATCCAATACGTTCAACACGATGTCTGAAATGAAAGTGGTGTTCAAAGGTAGATATACCAGGTTTTGCGGCTTTTCAACAATTTTAAATCCAGGTGGTACACTGGGGTAAAAAGTATGTATTATATGAGTATTTGCTCCATCTCTGTAAGCTCCTTGTATAATATTACAAGTTATGTCTATACTATTGACTTTTAATATTGTTACAGTTTGTTTACCGGAATGTGTTTTATTTGGTTCTAAAATTGCTCCATCTTTGGGAAATCCTAATAAATCACCAATTGAGTGTGACTTACTGAAATCTATATAATATTTTGAAGTAAGCTCAGCTTTCATTGTATTGTTATTACCTTTTAGCGTTATATTGTCTTTTCCCATTTTATTTTGCAAAAATTCATTAATATGATCAATTTCATAAGAACCTGTGGGTAGAGTGCAAACTTCCAAGTCTGTAAACTTCCCACTGGCATCTTTTCCTTTATAATAATGCAATAAGTTATTTTTACCTTCCGTAACATTGGGAATAGAGTTGTAAGTTGTAAAATCCAACAGTGCTGCCTCCCAAAATCTTCCTTTTTGCAAGCGTAACGCTGGAAAAAGGATACTTCGTAAAGTGGACGATTTTCCTGTTAATGATACCGTATAGGAAGACATCTCAATAGTGACTGATACTTTTAGCTAGGAATTCCAAACATAAATGGCCGCATATTGAAGTATTATCAGGTTGTTCTCTTTTATAGTTGTAATATATGTTTTTAGCAGATTTAAAGTAATGTTCAAGTTCTTTAGGTGGTGGCAAATTTCCAAAACTATCAAAATAATATACATTACTATTTAGTTTCTTATAACACACCCAATGGGTGCCGGGCCCTTCAGTATTATCCAAATTTACGATTCCAGTCTCATTTTTCCATATTTTCTTTGGTAAACTGTCTTTCATAAATACTCCGCGGAAAAATGGTATTTTTAAACAGGAAATATATTTAAATAATTCAACATTAGTCAACGCTTTATGCGGTATAACCAATTGATTTCTTTTATTTAATATGCACGATACGGTCTTAGGTATAGACCAGCCCCGTTTTTTACCATTGACCATATTGTCGGTTTTTTATTATTTTTCCTTGGAGAACGTCTTTTTAGTCTAATATTACCACCATGTTTTCTCTTGCTTGATCCTTTTTTATTCTTACCCCTCCTTTTTCCACCTCCTACCGCTGTTTTAGCCTTCATACCTGCTGTTACCGCTAAAGCTGCTGCTTTTTCCGCAATACTAGCGTCACTAGACTTTACTCGTTGCCAAGCTATATTCGCTAGCTTTTTATCAGCGATTGACCTATTTTTTGAATCGGTAAACGTGGAATATGCGATATCGTGTTCTTTACAAGCCTGATCTAACTTATTTATGCCTGGATCACCTCTTTCCAGTCGTTTTTTCAATTTAGTTCCTGGTCCGCAATACTGATAACCTCCCGGTATATGAAATTCGTATGGTAAAGCGTCTATTGCTCTATTTACGATAGATCCTACTGGAATTCGATTTAAGGCTTTACTTAATAGAGAAACCGCTGTGGACGTGATCCCACCTCCTTTCCTTACAGTGTCTCGATATGAACTGGTGTAATGAAATGCCATGATTGTCTTTTATATTCGAAAAGCGTAACCTATGTGTTACCTCTATGACAGGTTGCACATAAATGATGTAATTTATGGTGTTATTTAATTAAATATCAAAAGTACCCCAATCTGTTGATCTAAACTTTTGTGTATTATGATTAAAAAAGTATTTATAAAGAATTTCTTGTTTAATCCATGCACTTCTCATTTTTTCATCAATAGGTTTATGTTGTCCGGCTGCAATATAATTATGCATATCAAATAATAAATTACCTATTACTTTAACAAGAAAATTAACAGTTACAGCGTTATCAGCATAATCAGGGTCTGCAACATTTGTTAATCGTTTGTTATCACAATTCCACCATTGTTTTCCAGTTGGCTCTAATTGTATTATCTGTTCATAAGTAACAGCATCACCAGGCTTTTCACCAATACCTAAATTTGTCAATGACTTTCCTTTACCATCCCAAACACTATTGTTTTCTTCAAGTAAAGTAAACTTTTTATTTCCCTGTACAAATACATCTCCTTGTCGTGTTACTACTTGGTCTTGTTTCACAAAACCAGATGTTTCTTGTTTTAAAGTTTCCTTTATTTGCCCCACCGTTGCACCATCTGATGGTGCAGAACCATCTTTTACATTCGCTAAACAATTACCAAAGCAATCAATAATTCCTACATCACGTGTAATACAATGATCTTTGATGTATTTTAAATTTACAGCATCATTTTCATTCTTTGGATAACCTATATCGTTAATAACAAATTTATAAAAAGAAAACCCATCTTTTGTCTTTTCAGGTATTATAGAATGTAAATAGCGTCTATTTATGCTGTCTTTTTCATCTACAGGGTCTGCTACGTTAGATATACGTCGATTTTCAGCATTATACGTTTTTCCATCGAATTTTAACGTATTTTTCAATTCCGATGATAAATAACCTCTGTTTATTGCATCAGCGTTTTGATTTGGCTTACCGACGTTGGAAATTCTATGATTACCCGCGTTATATGTGTTTTTGTTTAGTTTCAGTGTTGGTAATATCTCTTTTTTTAATACTTTTAAATTTATTGCATCATTTTCATCTGTGGGATCATTAATGTTTTTTAACCGTTTATTACTAATATCATAATCTCCATCAGGTGTTTGTGGTAATCCAACACCTCTTTTTAAAGTATTAAAGTAATATAATCCATCTGATGAATACCGTCCGAACTTGTCAACACTCATGGTGCAACTGAATAACATTGTAGAGTGTAACCCATTTTTATAATATTAGTCCCGATTCCTAACCCATATCAGTTTTTATACAAATTCTTAGTCTTCATCAGTTACATTTGCATCATTCCCGGGACATTTAAAATATTTTAAATCTGCACTAATTAATGATCTGTCTGCTTCATTTCTAAATACATGATTTTTATGAATAAATTCCTCACCAGACAATTTTCTAAATCCGCTAAATGAATTTGGATCTGCAATTAATATATTTTGATAATCATTTACATCCATTAATTTAAATCTTTTGGTATTATAAATAAACTCTTGATTTGCACTATCATATTGTAATGTTTGTCCTACAGTTGCAGCATCCTTTGGATCTGTTCCTTGTGCCAAATTACCTATTTTCTTATTTTTCGCATTGAAAGTACTACCTTTTGGTTTGTCTAATATTAAAGATTGTTTTACTACAACACAATCGTAATCATCGATACCTGGAAATATGTCAATTATTCTTCTATTTGCACCCAACCAACTTCTATGATAATTGTTTGGATTAGTATGTAAAACTTGTGATAAAATCGGAACATCATGAGCATCTGTAGCTAATTGCGCATTTGATAATTTCATGTCTTTGCAATCCCAAACATTATTTTTTTGTTCAAGTAAAATAAACTTTTCATTTCCTTGTACAAACACATCACCCGACCGTGATACTATTTGATCCTGTTTTACAAATCCAGATGTTTCTTGCTTTAAAGTTTCCTTCATTTGACCCACTGTTGCACCATCTGATGGTGCCGAACCATCTTTAACATTCGCTAAACAATTACCTAGACAATCAATAACTCCTACATCACGTGTAATACAATGATCTTTTATATATTTTAAATTTACAGCATCATTTTCATTTTTCGGATAACCTATATCGTTAATAACAAATTTATAAAAAGAAAAACCATCTTTTGTCTTTTCAGGTATTAATGAATGTAAATAGCGTCTATTTACGCTGTCTTTTGCATCTTTAGGGTCATCTACGTTGGATATACGTTTATTTTCAGCAGTATACGTTTTTCCATTGAATTTTAACGTATTTTTTAATTCTGATGATAAATAACCTTTGTTTATTGCATCAGCGTTTTGATTTGGCTTACCAACATTGACAATTCTATGATTACCTGCGTCATATGTGTTTTTCTGTAGTCTTAATGTTGGTGATATCTTTTCTTTTAATACTTTTAAATTTATTGCATCGTTTTCATCTGTGGGATCTTTTATGTTTTTTAACCTTTTATTAGTTATATCATAATCTCCATCAGGTGTTTGCGGTAAACCAGCACTTCTTTTTAAACTATTGGCATAATATAACCCATCCGAGGAGTAACGTCCGAACTTGTCGACACTCATGGTGCAAGTGAATAGTATTCTAGGGAGTAACGCATTTTTATGAGATTACCCCACGGTTTCGGAGTTCATCCACTAAAGCCACCCATTCGTTTTCCAATCCAGTATGACCCGCTTCTTTAGCTTCATGTATTAGTTTCATTCTATCCACCAATTTATTGATATTATTGTAATAAATCACATTTGTGTTATATAGTTTCTTCATTAAACCTGTACCCGTAACGGACTTACTTCTTTTTCTTCGTTCCTGAGCACTTACATCCAAAGTGGATGCCATAAATCTTCGTTTTACAGGTTTTCTTTGTGTTAACGGCATTGTTTGTCTTCTAGTTGGTATTAACTTGGATACAAATTCTTTATATTTTAAAGACTTAGATCTAAAAGGAGGCTGGTCAGGTAAATACTTTCTCCTATATGCATTTGTCTGTTCCAAAATATTTTTATATGCTTCCATGTCTTTTTCTTTCACTAACGATACTGAAGGCTTATTTTCAAATAATAATTCAAATAATCCTTTTGTGCCCTTATACCTTTGATCACCAATGACAATATTATCATGTTCGTCAACGTTTAACGGGCTATTACCTATCATTAAACCATCTTCTGTTAATCTCGCTCCATAACTATGGTAGTTCTTATTAGGAATTGTTCCGAGTAACATTTTTACCATGTATTTCCTTCCTAAAGGTCCTTTGTTATGAATGTTTTCACCCAACAAGCTTATGTTTGACGGACCTTCCCTTGCTTCTTCTTCTTTTTCCTCTTCACTAACAGTTGATACATCTTCATGTCCTCTTTTAGCTTTTACTTCATATAATTCTCTTATACCACTATAGTCTGGTGATTCTAGCTCTCTTTCAGGTTCTCCACCGGTAAAACCACTATATGTAGAGGATTCCAGGTCTTCATCACTAAAATCTTCTGATTTTACATTTTCTCTTTCAAACTTTGTAATAGGTGCAATTGCATCTCCTTCCAAAACGGGTTTAGCAAATTTTTTGTTTAATTGTTTCAAGGGTTCAGTAATAGGTTTAAAAGTAGATTCAAGAAATTTCTCCCTTTCGCTAATACCTAATTTTAATGCTCTGTTTTTATCTCGAATAGAATCACTAAGTGATTTTATTTCCTTTATTAACTTTTCTTGGTTAACCATGTTTGTAGCAAGACGTGTTGTACAACAATGAATGTTTTACATCATGATCAGTGTATTAGTATAAATTTATCAAATCCTATCCTGTATCGACCATTGTTTAGCGGTTGTTCCTTCATAATTGTTAAAAACCCATACTTTTCAGCCCAAGCCTTTCCACACAACTCTTTAAATCGTTCAAATGGCATATCCGCACTTACATGGTCATAATATATGTGTTTTAGGTTGGTTTCATCCTGTTTAAATACAATTAACATGTTTGCATTGTCTCTAATGAGCTGTTTCGGTATTTTGCTGTAAGTTTGACCAATATAAATGCTATCTATGTTGTTATGTCGACCCATGGCGAAGTAATTTCTTATTGTATTTTGATTTTCACAAGATACATCGTCAAATATGAATACTGAGAATGGTTTAGCCTCTTGCGGTTGCATGACACTCTCGCTCGCGTTGAATTTAAAATATTTAACTTCAGGTACATTATTGAGTATTTGTTCCAATAACTGATATTTTGGTTGTTGTAGTGACTTTGAAAATACATATAAATTATTAAAACGTAATCCTTTAGGATTTGTAATCAAATTGAATACTACATTTGTTTTTCCACAATTGGAAGGACCGGTAACCAGACAACGCACCGTGTTTGGTAACAAAACACCGTGTTTTCCAGTATTGAATTGAGAACCATCCACTGTGAGTTCATCTATATTATTAATAGTAAAATTGTCTTTTTGCGGTATTATCTCCATCCTTTGTAATGGTTCAACCCAAAATGATGCTCTATCATTATATTAGATCCTTTTTAGGTATCCAAGAATCTTCCGTCTTATTAAATCCTAACCATCGTACTTTAACCTTATCCTTTTTTCGTTGCAACACCTTTTCAACTAAATATACATCACCTACTGTTGACTTTAACATTTCATGTCCATAAAACCCTCCTTCCAGCAATTGTCCTTTATTATCTTTTAAAATGTAAGTTTCTGGTATTGTAGGTTGCACCTTAAATACAGTAAATACCTCATTTGTCCAGTTTGGAAGATATCTTTTACTGAATACACCTTTGTATTTGCTTATTCGCACTTTATCACCAACATTAAACCTTTTAGGCTTTAGTTTTTCAACTCTTGGTTTAGTATTCATTTTTATACGTTTTAATACAAGTTTTTCATTTTTATTAGTCACCTGGCTTGGTTTCATACCGATAGTTCTATGAAACTTGTTATTGTAATCGCTTATAAGTTTTGGTAACATATCAATCCATACGTGCGATCCTCTGTTAGAAAACATCTTATACATCGCACCTTTTAAAGTTCTGTTGAATCTTTCAATTATTGATGCTTTTACCTCTGAATTGGTTGAGTAATGGTTAATGTTGTGTTTTTTCATTAAATTTGCAAATTCCTTATTAAAATATTCTTTTCCATCATCAGTTTGTAAATGTTTTATAGTATGTTTGTCTCTTTGTATAGCTGTTTCCATTGCTTTTGTAACACTTTTGCCACTTTTATCTTTTAGTGGTAAAGCATCTGCCATTTTTGAAAAACAATTAATAATAGTCAATATGTATTTAAATCCTCTATTTTGTTTACTATAAGGAATCATTTCGATTAAATCTGCTTGATATAAATCATTTATTCCTTTTATCACTGTATTTCTTCGTGGAAACTTTCTTCTTGCAGGTTTATGAAGCTCGTTGACAATTTCTTGCTTCGAGTTCTTCATATTGCAGGTTTGAATGTTTCATGTATCACATGTATAATCACAATGAATGTTGTCTTAAATATTCACATCATTTATATAGGTCAAGGTCATCCAAACTTGTGTAAAAAAATGGGGAACACGGCGTTGGACTTGCCGTGTTCCCCATTTTTTTACGGAAGGAGAAAGGAATAAGGTCGAAGTTGTAGAAGGACGAAGAATAGGTTACTAGTTGATAGGGTTTAGAGAGTAGTGGCCGAAAGGAAGAGTATGAATCTTATCCGGCATAATATGCCTTTTATCATCTTGAGCTGATAGTGCTCTTTTAACTTCAGTGACACTGTAGACCTCATGTTTAAAGCTTCTGATAGTGTTGAACGTTGCAGACATTGTAGAATCTTCAAACAAGCAGGTCTTGTAATGGTCAAATGTCACACGTTTCTTCAAGTACGATGTTTTGACTCCTTTAGCTTTCTTCACTGTCGGTATGTCGTTTTCCATATACATCTTGAAGGAATATAATTTGGACATCAGCGCAACTATTTCCTCCAAAGGTATTCCATTTGCTTCATCTTTAAATTTTCCAATTACTTTTTTATTCTTTTCATTGTAATTCGGATGGTTCTTCGGATAGTCAGAGAAGTCAAAGTCGTCTTTGTATGGGAAACTCCTTAGATCTTCATACATGTCCAAAGTCTTTATCCAGTAGATAAACGCGTCGGTATCCATGTATGCAACTCCAATGTTGTCTCTTCCATAGTGTTTAACCATTTTGTTGTAATGGAAATCATACATCAGAGTTTTACTTATATCCAAAATCGACATTCCAATGTATAACGGACGATCCATCACTATTGTTGTTTTATTCATACTGACAGCAACTAGATTTTCGTTTATAATCATTGATGTTCCGAAATTTGGTTTTTGCACTAATTTTTCCAATTTCCTAGGATCACTTACTAATTTTACAATTTTGTGTTTTCTCTTGTTCTCCAAGGTCTTCCCAAAGATGGCGTTGTTCATTAATTTGTAGAAGTCCTTTTCAAATGCTGTTGTCGCTGCAGCTCTTCTTGTAGTGTTGGAATCGATATATGGTTTCAACCAACAAGACTGGGTGAATTCAATTGCTCTGTGAATTTTCACTATACGTAGGCCCAATTCAAGTGCTTGTTGAACTACCCAGTAGTGTGCCACATATCGACTCTTATTCTCCAAGGTCATCATCAGCTTGGGCCATCTTCCTGTCGGTGAAACTTCAGTCTTGGCTAGGAGAGGTAGGTCGTAATGATGGTCGTGAAGGTGTTCTGGATATTCAAAATCACAGTCCAAAATATAGCCTGTTTGGCCATCTTTTGGAATCCGTGATATGTCACCAATGGTGGTCGGGTCAATCCACTTGAAGTCTGCGTAGGGAAGTGGATTTGACATCGCCCAACCATAGAGGTTGTTCGCATCAAAATATCCAAGGTAGAGTGATGGTTGTTGCTCGTCGAAGTTGGGGATATACTTGTTGTTGGCCTTAACATGTCTTGTCACAGCTTGAGTCAAACCACCTCGTACACCTGATTCGATCATGAGGACCATATCGATGTCTGTGAGAAGCTCCAATCGGCAGTTAGTTGACTTGAGCATAGCTTGCCATGCTAATCCAGGGGATGTATACGAGTGTAAAGGATCCAATCCGTATGCTGAGAAACAGGTGTTCCGAAATTCTTCCATCACATCGCACAGCAGAGTTACATCCAATTTTATATAAAAATCAGAATATTCCCCTAAAGTTTGAATTTTTAGTTGGTTCCAAACATTACACGCATGATTGTAGTCTTCAACGGAGATTTCACTTTCATTTAATTTGCTATTGAAGGCTTCAATCGGTGGTAGACTGGTTTCTTCAAACTTTTCTGTGGAAGTTATATAATCATAGGGGAAAACTCCTTTTCGTAATACTAAGTCCAATTTATCTTCAGGTACAATTTTGCTGGTTTCTTTTAGATCTTCTTTTCTTAGGTTCTCAGACAATTTGCTCAAACTAGATGACATAAATCTATAAGAGTCTACGAAGCGAAGTTTAATTTTACCAACTGTTTTTGAAAAACTGATGTACTTCTCCAATGTTTCAGCTAATACTTCGATTTTTCCATCATCTCGTCCTAACTCTGGGATAATGAAGTGGGAGTCATAGCCGCTAAGATTGTGTAACACGACAGGAATAAATTGAGGCAGTTTGTAATTTATATTGCATGAATTACAAGCAGGTCCTCTGTATAACCCTGTGAGGTGATCATGATCTCTTACTTTTTGATTTTCTTCACTGAAGCTCTTCTCGCATAGATAACATCTTGTTGCCGAAATGTATTCTTCTTGTTGATTTTGGTTCAAAGGTTTCATGGGTAAAACATTACCGTATAAGCGTTCCGCCTTTTCAGCAATGTTATACAACTGGTCTACAAAATACTTAGCAGCTCCTTCCCCACGGTAGAGTATCGGAGTGGATGTTAAGCCGTAGTCTTGCAATTGTTCTTCAGGTAAAGTAGATTTCACCAATAAGCAAAAACTGTTAGGTTGATGCAATTGATTTTTGGTTCTTCTAGTTACTTCACCATCCGAAAGTTCCTGCGGCACTAACGTAGATTCAAAGTCAGCGTAGATAACTAGTGGAATCCGGTATTGGTGAACTGTTTTATTGAACTGGACAAATGCTCTAGATGGTGGTGGCAGACTAATCTTCACTTCATAGTTGTCATTACAAAGCCGCTGGTGTTCCGACAACCACTCCGATCCTCCACGTCTCAAGTCTTTATTTGTGAAACAAAAGCATCTCTTACACACTGTTACTCTAATTTTCTTTTTAGTCACTTGTCGTCCAACCAAAGTTTCAAAGTTCTTGATGTAAACATAATGTGATATTTCACCTTTGGTCAATAGCAGCAAATCTGTATGATTTTGACGTTCAGTCTTTGTAACTCGTAACGGGTATACGTTATTTGATTCGTCTAAACCAAACACATTAACTGAAACTCCTGGGTTTTTTCTTTCAAATTTAGCAACATCATTAAGACTAACAGGATACGACATACCTTGGAAGTTATAGCGGTGTTGAACAGCTTCGTATGCTATGCTAGGTCTACAGGAATGGTCTTCCACATATTTTGCTAACATTGCATACCGGAAACATTCATTATCCTCATTTTTCACATTGATACATGATCTTGTATCTCGGATCACCTTTGGTAGAGGGATAAAGCTGCTTCCTCTCATACCATATCCATGCTTGTGAACCCTCACATCCATACCTTCAATTGATGATAGCGTCCAGCCGGATCCTCTTCCTTCATGTTCTTGAAGTTTCACTAGCAGTTCAACCAAACATTCTTCTAAAATTTCGTTGATATCAGATGTGGTTGTAAGGGTTCGGTTTTTAGCAATGAATGCTCTCGGTGAATTTTCACCATCGGTATTAGTAAACATAGCCTCCAACACCAATCCAAATTTAATAAAGTTCAATCTTGCCAATTCTTCCATCAATGTTTTTACAACTAACTTTTTAGCTTGGGTTATAAAGTTTTCCAATTCCAATTGCACATTATTAATTTTGAAATGAGTTACAACTGGTCCTGGCAAGGCTGTGGTGCGCAGTTGTCTTATTTCTTCCACTTCTTCTGTATCCTCTTCTTCCATATCCTCTTCTTGGGTACGCAGTTGTTTTACATCTTCCACTTTTTTTTCTTCCATTTCCTTTTCAATAAATCCTCCAGCTGTAGATGGTCCAGCTCCGGCAAATTGAATAACACTTGGTCTTCTTCTTTGCATTAACTGTAAATAGCTAGCCCAGTCCTTCTGCTTTTGGGGTTTTTCCAAAAACCGATCAATCGCATCCAAGTCTTCTTCACTTACTACAATCTCTTCTTTTCTGTCCTCTTCACGATGCAATTCTCGGTGTAACTGTAGATAGCTATCACAGTCGTCCATCTGTTTCTGGTAGTTTTCCAATAACCGATCAAACGCATCCAAGTCTTCTTCACTTACAACAATCTCTTCTTTTCTGTTTTCTTTATGATGCAATTCTCGGTGTAAAACAAAGATATCTTCATCTTGGAAAAACTCACCACAAATATCGCAAAGAGCCATTTTTGAACAAGTTTGGCTTTGAGTGTGCACTTGGTGAATGTCCAAGCAATAATGAGCAGCGCGCTCAACCGGGTCCCTTTATACCCGAGGTTGAAGGGTGGGGGAAGGTGACGTCATATACATCCGGTTTATCAATCATTTAGTAAATTTGGCTTTTAAACACCCATTTTCAATATATTCTTCAACAGGCTTGATGAACCAATAATGTTTGGTCTAAATCCACTACTTTGTACAAATATTTTTCTTTTGTAATTCACTTCTCGTCCGGAGCAAAAAACTTTTTGGTCAAGGTCAAGAATTTTTCCCAAAAAAAGTTCGGGGGGGGGGGGGGTTGCACTTTTTTAAAAAAAATAAGCCCACTTGAGACATTTATGTTACCATAGCTAAAGCCTCCCAAGGGACCCAACTATAAACAACTCCAAACTTGTGGGTTACAAATACCTAACTGTTATATTTTTTAACAGACATTAATGTATTAACTGTGTTAATAAGACCTGACTGTTAAACACTTTGAAAGATTTTACATATTTAGGTCAAGGTCACAAAAACTTTAAAAAATTAAGCCCCACACCCCCCTTTGGGGGTGTGAGGCACTTGGGTTGTCATCGCTGTAGCCTCCGAAGAGACCCAACTATGACAACAAGGCAACATCCAATGTCGTGTACCCTTCGCCACGCAAGACTTGTAAACATTTACTGCATTGTCTTTTCAGTAGCTAACAAAGATTCATTTACATAATTTTGTGTTTCCAGAAGGAAACAAACTGAGGACACCCTAGTGGCTTACGTCCTCGTCCGAGTGCAGAGGCCGCCGCAACCTTTTGCATGCCAGCGTACAAACGACATGCTCCCAAATTTTTGCATGCCTGGCAGGAGCCTACCGATAATTAAAATAGGCTTTACACGGGGGCCTACTCCCGTAACCTATCTTTAATATTTTTAATTTACAATGCATTGAATTTTTACAAGTCTTTGTGGGTCAAGGCCACACGGACATTAAAAAATTTCGGCCCCCGTACATCCATGGCGAACCACGAATGTTCGGGGGCCTTGGGGACTAAAAACACAAATAGCTAACAAAGATTCATTTACATAATTTTGAGTTTCCAGAAGGGAAACATACTGAGGACACCCTAATGGCTTACGTCCTCGGTCCGAGTGCAGAGGCCGCCACAACCTTTTGCTTGCCAGCGTACAAACGGACATGCTCCCCAAATGCCATCCGCAACCTTTTGCATGCCTGGCAAGGAGCCTACCAATTATTAAAAAGTGGCTTTACACGGGGGCCTACTCCCGTTCCCTGACTTTACAATTTACTTTGAGCATTGAAAAAGCTCAAGGGGGGATTGCTAAAACAAGCGTATACACTTTAGAAACAAATAACACACTTACAACACACAATTGAGCTCAACGTAGTCAATGCTGGAACAAGCACATACACATTGAACACATAACAAACAAGACACAAAGGATAAAAGACACAGGAGACATAGGGTACAAGTAAAACACTCTCATATAAAACAATTCGCAATACCCAAACGCAAGCGCAATATCTTACAACTAATACAAGTCTTAAAGTTAGAGTAGACTTCGCTAAACACTGAAGGCGCCATTCAATGTTTAGTGATGCCTATGGCGGTCCGTCCCGGTCGTTCACGTTCAACGCGCGGGAGCGGACTGCGAGCCGGCTCTGGCTGGACCCCCTTATATCCCCGCCGGGGCTGGCACGCCCAGGATATAAGGGGTGGGGGAGGGGGTGGGGGTGGGGGTGGGGGTGGGGGTGGGGGGTGGGGGTGGGGGGTGGGGGTGGGGGGGGGGTCACTTCTCGTCCGGAGCAAAAAACTTTTTGGTCAAGGTCAAAAAATTTCCCGAAAAAAAAGTTCGGGGGTGGGGGTGGGGGTGGGGGTGGGGGTGGGGGTGGGGGTGGGGGTGGGGGTGGGGGTGGGGGTGGGGTGGGGGGGGGGGGGTCACTTCTCGTCCGGAGCAAAAAACTTTTTGGTCAAGGTCAAAAAATTTCCCGAAAAAAAAAAGTTCGGGGGTGGGGGTGGGGGTGGGGGTGGGGGGTGGGGGTGGGGGTGGGGGTGGGGGGGGGGGGGGTCACTTCTCGTCCGGAGCAAAAAACTTTTTGGTCAAGGTCAAAAAATTTCCCGAAAAAAAAAGTTCGGGGGTGGGGGTGGGGGTGGGGGTGGGGGTGGGGGTGGGGGTGGGGGTGGGGGGGGGGGGGTCACTTCTCGTCCGGAGCAAAAAACTTTTTGGTCAAGGTCAAAAAATTTCCCGAAAAAAAGTTCGGGGGTGGGGGTGGGGGTGGGGGTGGGGGTGGGGGTGGGGGTGGGGGTGGGGGTGGGGGTGGGGGTGGGGGTGGGGGTGGGGGGGTGGGGGGTGGGGGGGGGGGGGTCACTTCTCGTCCGGAGCAAAAAACTTTTTGGTCAAGGTCAAAAAATTTCCCGAAAAAAAAAAGTTCGGGGGTGGGGGTGGGGGTGGGGGTGGGGGTGGGGGTGGGGGTGGGGGTGGGGGTGGGGGGGGGGGTCACTTCTCGTCCGGAGCAAAAAACTTTTTGGTCAAGGTCAAAAAATTTTCCGAAAAAAAAGTTCGGGGGGTGGGGGTGGGGGTGGGGGTGGGGGTGGGGGGGGGGGGGGGTCGCACTTTTTGTCGGGGGGGGGGGGGGGGTTGGGTAAGTGGGTCAAGGTCACCCACAACACTTCTACTCTAAGTGTTGGCTATACCCCCACCACAACTGAGTCCCTAGGCTGCACAACACCGCTCCGCCAGTATGTCTCCAGCTTCCATGCGGTGCGTTTCGCTGTTCTCTAACTCTCTATATGTAAGTATTTTTACAAGTTTTGAATCTAGGTCAATACACTTTAACTCTGGGACGATATCGACTTGTACTATATCTGTGTTTTGACTCAAGGTCATCACACTTTAACTCTGGGATGATTTTGACTTATAGCATTTCAGTTTTTTAACTCAAGGTCGTCACACTTTAACTCTGGGGCGGGATCGACTTGTAGTATTTCTGTGTTTTGACTCAAGGTCACCACACTTTAACTATGGGACGGGATCTACTTGTATTATTTTCTGTGTTTTCACTCAAGGTCATCACACTTTAACTCTGGGATGATTTTAACTTGTAGTATTTCAGTGTTTTGACTCAATGTCACCACACTTTAACTCTGGGACGGTATCAACTTGTAGTATTTCTATGTTTTTACTCAAGGTCATCACACTTTAGCATGTAACTTTGAGGTAGCACAACTTTGAGGTAGCACCGAAACGGTGCTACCCGGCTTGACATTTTCAAGTTTCCCGAGGTCATCACAATTTCCCCACCACTTCCATATACCTAGAGTGCGCGGGGCCGGACAGTCAGTCGCTCGGTGTCTGTCTTAGGGTGCGCATCGCGGTTGCAGTAATGGTCGAATGGGGGCTTCTGGGTCAGTTCAAGGTCACCCGAGCGGTGTCACATGACGGTTTAGGCAGAGTCACGTTGCAAACTTCAAGTTTCCTCAGCACTTTTGCTGTTTCTCATCGCAAATTCGCTCCAAGTCGTCAAGGTCATGGTAACTGTGACTGAAACTCGGAGCGTAGTGCGAGAAACAGCAAAAGTGCCAAAAAATTTTAGGTTTCAGCGTGACCTTGCCCTTTGTGACATCGATGACGTCATCTTGGTGACGTAAGGGGTGATGACGTCATCAGCACGTCATTTTTGTGACGTCATGGGTGTGACGTCAAGGAAATGACGTCATTGGTGATGACGTCATCGATGATGCAATCGATGACGTCATCAATGAGGTCATTGACCTCGATGACGTCATCGATGACGTCATCGCTCGGGTGACCTTGAACTGGCCCAAAAGCCCCCATTCCCCACTACTTCTATCCGGTTAGAATATTAGTTTTCGTTTCTATTTCTTTTCCACGTTCATTAAAATACGTTTTTCTAAATTACCAGACCGATAATACCATTTCATTTCGTTTTCTTCATAGTTTATTTTAATTTAATCCTTCACCGTTAACCTGTCACGGTTTGTCCGGAACGGCCATCCACCGAAGTTAGATTTACATTCTCATCACGTTTCTCAGTTAAGCTTGGTTTAATCATTTTAGTTTCCAACACCCAAAAGGACGTTATTCGTATTTTCTCCAAATTATCGTTTGTTAATTTTCATCTTCAGACAGACACTAATGCCGGCGTCTTCTGGCGACTGCCTAGTGTAACTCAAGTATATTATTCTTATATTTGGGTGAGGCCTACGGAATTATTTAACCGCGAACGATAATAATTAATTAAACCTTCTAAATCTTTAGTTTACGTAAATTCAAAATCTTTTACGAGGGCAAGGATGATCACACCCAACGCTACGAGTTGATCATTTTTTTTTTTTTTTTTCAATTACGGTTGGGTTCTGAGCCCTACGCGTTTTAATTTTATTTTCTAAATTCTAATTATCATCGCTTAAAAATTATTTCAAATCGGCAATTAATTTAATCGACCCCTGGAATTATTTTTAGCTCCGTCTGAGATTATCCGTGGCATTTATTTCGGTGACGTATTTCCGAAGTTGGGAAGCCGTCCGGGACGTTAGTTATTTTTTCCCTTCTCCGGAATTACGTCACATTGTAATTTGTTTCCAGTTTAGTAAAAATTACTTCAGCTTCCGTGGATAGGCCTACATTTATAGCCACCAGCACTGTGATAATGACTTTACACTTCAGAGCTTGTAACCCCTATACTTTCCTATTGAATTTTTCCCGACCAGTGCAGTGGAGAAGGGTGTGGATTTTTAAAACTTTCGTTGGGGTTAGAGATGCTGGTAGGCCTACTGCTGATTCCACTGGGCTATACTCAGAGGGTTTGCAAAATAAAATGCTAAATTTTAAGGGCGCCACCCCATTTGTAGATTGACATAACTTCAGGATGACAATGGGGAATCAGTCCTGCCGGGCCAGGTGTCAAAGTGATAACCAACAGTAAGGCAGAATAATTTACCAATAAAATCTGAAATAGTTGACTTTTCATGCAAAACTTATCTTAACCATCTATAATCAGACTTAAATACAGCCTATCAAAATACCCAAAATGTTTATACCAGATAACAGAATGATAATGACTGGAATTATTTGCTTATCAGCATTAATCAGCCAAAGTACTGGAATGCAAGTTTTCCCCAGACACTGTTATCTAAAGATCAAAAATACTCCAAAAATTTATAAATCTACCATTTACTGACTTGTATTTAAAAGCTTCGTTGTCAGTTGAATAATTCTAAGGTAAAGCCAAAATACCAGATAACCAAGTTAACAAACTGGAATTTATTTGGCTGTAACACACTTCAAATCTTTACATGTGGGAAATACAAGTTTTGGTTTCATCAAACATCAATATATCAAATACGATTTCCCAGAAATATTAACTCAATGTCAAACAATTACTTCTAACGGTTTCTGAGAACTAAATTAAACTCATCAAAAATTTCCCCAGAAAACATAAATAATTAACACTCATATTAAATTTCAATCAGACATTTGTTCCGTGGGAAATAATATACCTATAGGTGGCCACCAATCTGAAATAGTTAAACAATGTACACATTGAGACAATCACACAAAGAAAAACAGCATAACTTAACACTAACATGAATAAATATTTATCACCAAATACTAATACTAAAATCCGTGGGGTGAAAAGTTCCAAGTTCTGACGGTGAACATCCTCAATGACCTAACCTCTTGGTCGCACAAGCCGTCTTGATCTCTGGCCTCACACTAAGTTGACTCACGTCAAGGCTTTAGGCCTAAGTCCAGATTAGCCTAAATGTTCAAGTCCGATATGCAAAATTTAGCAACTTCAGTTGATTCAATAAATAGGTCAAATAAATTGTGGGACTTATCGGTCGTGGAGGGTGCACCCAATAATCCTGGTCCAGTCCAGCGGCAGTCCACGATAAGGAGGCCCACAGGCGGACAAGGAGTCCAGATAGGCGGGCAGGAGATTGGTGTAGCGGGACAGTGTCCAGCGCCTAGGCGAGCGTCAGGTCCCAACAGGCGGCAGGTCAGCGGTCGCGGCAGCGACAATGTCCAAAGGCGAAAACCCTAGAAAATTCCTATCTAGATAGACTCACATAGTATTTACATTTTTTTTTCTCCCCTACAAAAGTTAAATTAATTTTCCGGGAGCTTCAAAATTTAATCAACTCAAGAAAATAATTATTAAAATTAATCTGAGCCAACTAATAACTTTTCAATATTTATCCATCAGCAAAACACAAGACTTGATTTGTGAAACAGAGAGTAAATTACAAACACACAAAGACTATTATTCCTCAGCAAAATACAAATTTAAAATTTAAGTCAAATTAATTATTTTATCTGAGTACACATGATCTTGATTGATTAATCGTTTCACACAAAATTAAATATATTCGGGTTTTTAAAACAATTTTATGAATGAAGCAGCATAACACAAAATCTACATTATCTGAGGCCTACATTTATTAGCCACAATATTTTATTACCCAAAAATAATTAAACAAAATTTATTAACAAGTGGAAACTATAAAAATCAAGAAATATACTGTACACCACTGATTGACCTCTGTGACTGAGTGTGAGACCACAAAATTAAACATTTTCCTCATAATAAATTTGCAATAGACTGACATAATTTATTTGACACAGAAATTAACCTAAAACTATTAAATATTTACAACAAATTAAATTGGCAGAGAAAGATTTAATTACTAGTAATTCATACAGAAAAAATAATAAACATTTTCTCACAATATTCTACAATGATTTTAAGAACAGATTTATTTGACATAAAATTATTTTATATAAAATCATTTTACTTCAGCAAAATGCCATTAGTGAAACAGAGTACTTCCAAGGAAGTTTAATCCAATGACAAAAGCACAAGACTTATATAAATTGACATTAACGCATTTAACAATTATTTTAAATATATTTACATTTTATTTAAAACACCAACCTCTTATGGAAGGCTTCAGGTGAATTTAAAATGAACAAATAAACGAAAAACAACTGACTCCACATTTTAAACTCACAACTCCACAATGTTTTATTCCAAAATAACTAATTTTATTTCATGACATTTTAATTTAAGACAATTTTATTATTTGCACCACGAGGTTTTTCTGTCTGTTTCTGCATGAACGGTCAACCACATTTTGTCAACTAAAATAATCTGAATTTAAACTGAATCGGCATAATTACTCTTTAAATTGATTCAAAATAAACATATTAAATAATCAAATGCACAAGTTCTGCCTTACCTCTTAATTAAATCCTCAATAATCCAAAATCCAGAAGAGAAGAGGGCTCGACGATCCGCACAGCTGATCCACACAGGTCTGACGCCAACAACTTAATTCGGCAATGGAAAGAAATCTGCCTCTCGGCGGTTATCAGCCGCTCGTGCTCAGACGTGAGCGGCACAAAGTTCAACTGGGCAGGCCGGGGACACAATTAGTGGCAACTTAGGATTTATTTTGCGCCTGCAAGGTAGGGTCGGCAATCGCATATCAGATATGTCACTGGAATTGCAGGGCGGTTGAAGGCGTCCAACAACGTAGGTTTAATTGTCATCGGTTGATCAGGCCGATGTTCCATAAGTGTTATTCCAAGAAACGGGGACGTTACAAGCTCTAATTATATGAAAGGTTTATCTAAGTGTTGACCGGTTAAGTGTGAATTGAGGGAATTGTGAACAATGCCTATTTAGGAACTAACATTTCAGTAATTTTATTATGAACCAATTTGATACCAGTTTTTTTGGTCTTTTCTTAATACATTAAGTTATTAAAATTTGGTAACAATTGTCAAATTTAAAAAACTTTTTTCTATTGGTTTGAAAAACTTACAGTTTCTATGTATAGGCCTATAAATTGACCACTCTGCAAAAAAATTAGCCTGGTTAAAATTCAAATTCAGTTTTTTTAGGAAAGACATTACATCTAGGAAAGTGCTCTAGGCCTGAGAGGCTAACTTTTACTTTGTAAACGGAAAAATTTCTATAATCTGTATTGTTCTATATCTGCAAGCATGTTTCGTTTCCTCCTTTTTTCTCAGCTTGTGTGCATTGTAGTAAAAAATCCGCGCATACCGTACCCAAAAAATCGATTATCTATATAATAATAAGCAAGCATGTTTCGTTTCCTTCTTTTTTCTCAGCTCATGTGCATCGTAGGAAAAATCCGCTCATACCGAAAAAAAATCTATTAACTGTATATTAATATGCAAGCATGTTTTCATCCTTTTTCTCAGCTCTTGTGCATGGTAGGAAAAATCCGCGCATACTGTTAGAAAGGTATCCTGTAGATGAGCAGAATCCCATTCTAATTCACATTGAACTCTAGGGCTATGCTCCACTGGCTTTCAAAGTTCCAATGTTAATTTATAGAGAAAGGATAATTGATTGAATTATTGGAAAGCTGTTGTAAAAACAACTGATAGAAAAACAGGAAGAACAGATGTTTCAGTTTTAAATGTTTTGAAACTTCTTGGGTTCTTTCAAATCAACCGAAATTTAGGTCGAATTTCGATCAAGAGGCAAAGATAAAATTTGTTGAAGTTTGGTAACTCAACTGAAAACAACCCTGCTCCATGATCTTTCAATAACTTTAGTTGGGAAAACAATAATAATTTTGAATTGCTGTATTTTTTTCAGTGTCATAATTTTTTTTTAATTTTTCTATTTGTAGAAAAAAAACAAGAAAATATAAGCTGAAAACTTATTGGTCGGTAGCTCACATTATACTTTGTCGTAGGTACTACTTGTAAACATAATTTTTAACCTTTCAAATCATTTCAAAAGTGTGGTTATGACAACTTAAAGAATTAAATGCTGATAATTTAAAATTTAGTTTGGCAATTGAGGAATTATTTTTATAAAATCAAATAAAATTCACGTGTCTTATGTTCATCACCCAATCCTCCTCCATCACAAACAACTCTTTAATTTGTCTAAACAATTTTCGTCATAAATAAATCATGGGAATCAATAATAACAAGTTAAATTTAATTAGCCTAGCTTGA
The DNA here is from genome assembly GCA_030545055.2 of Neoaliturus tenellus. Lineage (NCBI taxonomy): Eukaryota > Metazoa > Arthropoda > Insecta > Hemiptera > Cicadellidae > Neoaliturus > Neoaliturus tenellus. The sequence goes on from JAQYXR010000088.1 coordinate 193,155, forward strand.
ATTCCCTGAAAATATAAATTAAAATTTGGAAATTGTTGCCAACTTTAACTTAGTTATTATTTTGCTCTTCCCAGCCTATTTATTAATTTTATCATGGTTAGGTTATCAGTAAAACTTTTGCTTGGAATACGTATGGCTTTTTTCTCTATGCCTACTTAATATTTTGTTCACAGACAATTGCCTTGTACGGAAATTCAGGCATAGCTGAGGAGAAGCCAGATCAGAGAAGCAGTGAGGCTTATGCGAGCAAAGTTCAGGAAGATTCAAAGGTAGAAATTTTTCTTTATATCTTGAATGCTAAGCAATACAAAATTTAATGTGCTAGAGAAACCTAACACTTTATTTATTGGAAATGGTGGCACGGTTATATATTGTGATAAAAATGTGTAAGCAGTGTAACAAGGGCCGGCGCTAGCACTTTTGCCGCCATAGGCCGAGGTTACATTTGCCGCCCCTTCCTACCCGACTCGTACCCTTATTAAAAATGGACGATAATTTACATTTGATGTCAAATCGTGATAACACATCGCTTTGCGTGAGATAATATTATTTTCACTATAAGCCTATTCTATTTTTCACGCTCAGAGTTGCTTCGGTGAGTCAACACTGAAATTGAAAGACTAGGCGAGGAGAAAGGGCTTGACGGACTAGAATGGCACAGTGCGTTTGCCGCTGCAAATCAGTGTTGGGGAAGCTACTTTTTAAAAGTAGCTAGCTACAGCTACAGCTACTTTTTCAAAAAAGTAGCTTAGCTACAGCTACAGCTACATTTTCAAAAAAGTAGCTAGCTACAGCTACAGCTACAATTAAAAAGTAGCTCGCTACAATTTTAGCTACTTTCGCAATCTGGTCCTGTTTTTCTCTTGTGATGTATAACCACCCAATTTTCCGACTTAAAAGTAAAATTAAGTTTTTTTAATAGGCCTATACTTTTTTTGTTGGTATTGTGTTTAGACATATTTTCATTTTAATATAATAATTTGAGACTCTTATGAAGCCTAGATAATGTAAACAGAATAGTGGTATGAAAATATAAATTGACGAATAAAAAGACTTACATCAAAGACGTAAACAACAATATTTATTAAGTTATCTTCACAAATTTATAACATTTTTCTTAGACCGGCCACGATAGGGGGCTAGGCACACAAGAAGGACTAAGCCTCTTCAGTTTTGTCGCTAATCTAGCGTTTAGGCCTACTAATTGCCATGATGTCGACTACAGAAACAGAATATAAGTATTGTAAGCACTCTGTAAAGTATTAAGTACAAATTTACAGAGTTCGGGAAGTACGGTACCGTATCCTGATACGGTACAGTACCGTAAACGTTCACATCAACATCAACATCTAACATCACTCAAAGTGGTTGAGGTTATGTTGTTGAGTCGTTATGCCAGTACTGCCAGTAGTAAAAATTGGCTATTTATTTGAACTCGTTGACGTCGCGTTGTTTCTCATTTTTGTAAACATTCCTTTCCTTAATTCCTGACCGGAGCGATCCTGGCGGTGTGCAAGCATAGTGCAGCAGTTTAGTTTCAATTCTATAATATAGGCGCATAGTAGAATACTACTAGCGCATCTAGTGGTCTCAGCAAACACAAAGAGAACAAGACTGGCGATTGTCATTTTGTGGTTATGGTACTTGATTGGAACGTCTGGCAATGAATTTAAAAGTAATGTTGAATTCCAACAAGCGAAAAACATAACAGCTGACTAACCTTTTCTCGTGTTTATTTGGAAGCCATGAATGATGAAATGTAAACACAATTATTATGTTTTATTAAAACCAAAGTAGCGAGTAAAGTAGCTAAATAATCCGCTACAACTACTCTAAAAATGTAGCTCGCTACAGCTTCAAGCTACTTATTTTCAAAAGTAGCGGAGCTACACTGACGCTACTAAAAACGTAGCGGCGCTACAGTAGCGCGCTACTCCCCAACACTGCTGCAAATAGCATGCAGCCTGCTTGGGAACCGACCCACGGGATAGCCACAAATGCCCAGAAAAACAAAATACCATATACTTTCATGAAGACTGGACCCTCACTATAAATCTTTACGCCAAACACACAACTGTTAAAGTAAGTTAAAGAACATTAAAAAAATTCGCAAATTTCACACGATGTTCAGATGTTATCACTGTCACATCAGCGAGTAAATTGTGTGGGAAAATCCCTCAAATGTGGGAACAAAAAGTTTTGTAGGGGCGGCCAAATTCCAATTTAGCATTGACTATATACAATAACGTAAATATACTTCTCATCCAATGCATTTTGTTTGATACCGGTACAGAAATTTGGAAGGTTCGTGTACATCTTCATACATAGTTAAAACTGCATCTATTTACTATTTAATCAGATTTAATCAGAGCACGCTCTGTTACCATCCTGGACTAGATCCAATTTTTCGAGTTCCGGATTTTGCCTGCTCAATGCATCGGTGTTCGCTGTCTGCCTTTCAAATCGTGGGGAAGCCCTACCATCATGGGCATGTCAAACATGAAAAGGTTCTCTTTAAAAATGAAATCCTCTTTAAAACATTTATTTTTAACTTTGCGTTAATTATCTTTGTCCAATTAATCCAAAGGAACAAAGGTTATTCCATTTAAAATAAATTTCATCCTAAAGGAGATGCTCTGCTTCGGTCAGAGTTACAGACCTACGTATCTGATTAATTTCTCTGATGAAGGCCTAAGTAAGTAGCTGATTGGTGCAGTGAAAACTAAAAAAACTATTTGATTAATAAAAAATTTTACTGCTTTTAAGAGTTACAGTGTTTTTATTGCTCTATTTCATTGTTATTTTTATTGAATTATATTTTAGTTTAATTTATGGTGCAATTCAATGCATATCTTGTATACTTCATGAATAAATTTATTTTCAATTCAATATAACGAACACAATTAAAAAAATAAAAACAGATGTAAATAAAAAAAGCAAATTTTACGTTGTTAAAAACTTTTCAAGGAAAAGTAGCCTACTTTAGTTAATAGAAACAAAACAAACTGAAACAAAATTTCTAAAAGCCTTAACATCATACTGTACATTTCTTTCGTATTAAAAAAATACTAACTTCAGTAGTAATACTATATAAAAAATTACTATTTTTAGTGTTTGTGTCAGTTTTACTTATGAACACATAAAAATTATGAACTGGAGACTTTTTATATCTTTTCAAACCTAATTACAGTATTAACAACTTTAATCACCAGTGCAACCTTGGGGCATTGCCCTACAGTTCGTCCAAGTAACCTAAGTACTGTACATAAAAATTTTCAAGGTATATGCACCAGCAAAGCTGGTGTGTGGTTGACTCCTGTGTGTCTCCTGATTGGTGCAGATGATCTATGTTGTATTAAAACATTGTACAATTTTTACAGATGTTTGCTTGCAAAAATTCCAGTGTGCGGAGGAAAGCCAGATCCGGGAGTCTGTGAGAAACTGGCTCATGCAACCAAAATTTTGGAGAATTGAAGGTAGAGTACTTTTTTCTGTTCATGCAAAGTTTTACTTTTTAATTTTAAGAAATTCTACAATCTATGAATTCCTTGTAAATAAATTTTTGTCAATTATACTTTTAATCTTGATATTCGATGTCACTTTAATCTGAAAGTAATAGCCTATGAAGGTTATTTTTTTCTTTTGTATTGGGATTCAATGTTAATTAACTTAATTGCTTTTTATACCTACAGTGAAGACTTAATGATCCAAACTCCAACAATCTTTTCCTTTCACTGCATATTAATTAAAGACACGTTGCCACAAATATAAACAGTAGGCAAAACAGATCATTTCCACTTTTCATTTTATGCCCGCTCTAGAGTGGCAAAAGACATTCTTGCACACTTAATCAAATATAGGTATTTAAGGTTAATTAGCTGTTGTTACAAACCGCACCATAGCTGTTGTTCATTGTTATCATTGAGTAATTCCTATTTTTAGTTAAAAGTTATGTTTGATAGTTTTGTGTTCAAAAAGAAAATCAAACATTACTTTTATGATATTTTGTAAACAATGAGAAATTTAATCCTTTGCAAGTATGGTGATAGGAAAAATATTATGTATATTACGAGCACAAAAATACTCTTTGTTGCTCTCAAAGTGTTTGGTCGGTTTCAGCTAATGCTTGTAAGGCCATCTATAGACCTAATTATTCTTGAGCGACAATGACGTACTATGAACTCTTAATATACAAATAGCTATTACATCAGCTGTTTGAAAACTCAATTCAGAAAGTTTTATTACAGGGTGTCCACATTCTGCAAAGTCAGGGAAACAAATTGTGGTCAGGGTAATAGGCAAAAAAATCTGGCAAGTCAGGGTAATCCTATCTAATTATGGCATTGAATGGGAGTTTTTAATGCTTCAGCGGGCCGTAACCCCGACTATTGTTGCATTTTTCAAGATATTTCACAAATGTTCAAATAAAAAATTATGTTTTATAAATTTTCAATTTATTTTTGTAATTTTTGTGTAGAATATTTTTATTCGTTTATCTTTTTCTTATTTTTCTTTTGATTAGTTATCAGCTGTACAAGAAAAAATGTCAATACCAACATCATGAGAAAATGTATATCCTTTATCGCGTACTTCCTTGTTTTAAAATTAATGCCCGACAGAGGGTTAAAGTTAATTTACTGCCATTTACACTTCAGTCAAGTTTAATAATTTATAGTTTTGTTAAGTGCTGAAAGACACTTTAAAATAAGAGTGTGTAAATTACTGGTCAAGTAAAAATATACTTTTAGACTAACCATCTCTTTTGTATTGTTTTCCCAGGAAAATAGGAAGAAATCTTTTCCCGCAGAAGAACCAGGGGCAGCACTAGGTGATCGTGGCTATTGATGGAATGATGGTTAAAGGAGACAGTGTTGCTTTTTGTACATTTTTCTAAATATATTGTGTAAATATCACTCAACACAGTTTTTTTTTTACTTTTTTTCCTTTCTGTAACGTATGTATGTATATCTTTGATATGCATGTAGATTATTTTACGTACAACAGTATTATTGTTGAGGTTTATCTGCATACTAAATTTATGCCGCATTAAGTGTAATGTTGATGCTCTATAGATATCTTTTTAAATTTAATTATATTTTAGTAAGAAAGGAGTTCACGTTTTTCATATGCAACATTGTTTTTTACTACAAAGAAATTTGTTTTTTGTTTTTTTACCAGCTGAATTTTACAGAAATTTAACTTGCTGTTTTCTTTGATGAAAATTTTAGTTTTAAATATTTAAACGACAGTGTATTTTTTTATTTTATTGTCAGGAGGTGTTTTTGTTTACAGTTAGTTTCTTCATTATTTTTAAATTTTTTTTTTGCTAATTTTTGTAATTACTTTTTACCAGTCGGCTTAGTTATTAGAGCTTAAAAATTAAAATACCTTAAATCTTAATTTATTAAGATTTAAATCTCAAAAGTACCTAATTAAATCTTGATTATTATTATTATTTTTTTTTTTTTTTTTAAAGTACAGCTAAATAGGCCTAGTATTAAAAGAATTTTATCTCTCATCGTGGTTTTTTAACATTAGTATTTTTTAACAATACAATTGGATGGATATTAATGGGCTTTAGATTAATTCCATACTAAATATAAATTGCAGTTTTAAACAACTTCATCTGCTTGTCGCTAATATATAGACTGTATAAAACATTTTTGAAATTTCATTCTGTTTAGTGTAAGTAGGCAATGAGTGTTTAATGAATTTCTATAACCCCCGCCACGTAACTTGACGAATGAATTTTCACTATTATTCAGTTAAAACGATTGGATAATCAGCTGTTCTATAAAAAATTGCATGTAACGTAAGCTCGATGTTTTTGGAAAAGTACCCCCTCTCCTCCCCTCGCCCTACCCAGCTGTTTTTGGCCATTCGTCAACTTATATGGCGTGACCTATAGTGCAATATTTGTATGGGATTTTAAAGCATCTTCAATGCATCTAATTTAAATTTATCATGCGTAATAATCTATTTTGGTATGATGACAAGTTTCTTCCTTTGATTTATTACTAATTTGTGGCAATTTTTTATTTTTCAAGCCTATAGCCGCATTCACGATGGATGAACAGTGTTCTGCCCAACATTTGTTTGTTGGTATTTATCTCTAATACAAAACATATAGTAGGTGATTGTTCTTTAGAAATGTTTGTTGATTTTTTTGTGTTCGCTGAACAATTTTGCCACAAATAATTGGCTAGTGCAGATGAAACTTATTATTATCTTAAAAACACATTTTTTGGGTCACTTTATAACTAAAATATGTTTGAATAATTAAGTGCAGGTAAACTACTGTTAAAGTGATTAATATCGCAATGAATTTTGTGAGACGTTCAGAGGTGTGTTTAATGTAAGTTTGAGGGCAAGGTTGGGACAACAATACATATACATATGCTGTACATATACAAACTTTTCCAACAAGCTTGTACCACCCTCGGTTAAAGGTTACTCAAAGTTTATTTAATGTTGCCTCAGCATTACAAAGCAACATTAAATAAACTTTTATTTATAAGCTTGGCGCGAACTTTACATAGAAACTATACACAAAACTTATATTCAAGCTTGTCACACCCTTACATGTAAGGGTGTGACAAGCTTGTGTAACCCTCAATTTTTGTCAAGTACAACCTTGGCGTAAAGTTAATTTAAGCTTGTTACGAGCTTACATGCTTGCCGCTGACAATGTTACGACAACCTTAAAGCTTGTCAGTGACAACATTGCTCCAAGCTTGTCACAACACTAAAATGCTATCTGGGTTACAACTCTATTCCCAATGTTACGGAAGGTAAAAATAACTTATTGCATTATTATAAAGGAAAAGATGCCAGTGGGAAGTTTACAGACTTAGGAGAATGTAGTTTACCCACAGGTTCTTATGAAATTGATCATATTAATGAATTTTTGCAAAATAAAATGGGAAAAGACAATATAACACTAAAAGGTAATAACAATACAATGAAAGCTGAGCTTACTTCAAAATATTATATCGATTTTACTAAGCCCAACTCAATTGGTGATTTATTAGGATTTCCCAAAGATGGAGCAATTTTAGAACCAAATAAAACACATTCTGGTAAACAAACTGTAACAATATTAAAAGTCAATAGTATAGACATAACTTGTAACATTATACAAGGAGCTTACAGAGATGGAGCAAATACTCATATAATAAATACTTTTTACCCCAGTCTACCACCTGGATTTAAGATTGTTGAAAAGCCACAAAACCTGGTATATCTACCATTGAACACCACTTTCATTTCAGACATCGTGTTGAACGTATTGGATCAAGACGGTAACTTGATAGATTTCCGAGAAGAGCCTATTACGGTTAGATTACATTTAAAATCGACACTTTAATACAAATTCGTGGGTTTAAAATTTAAAAGCGAACAACCTACGGGAAACCGCATTAGTAGCTCTTCAGCTGTGGAGGAGTTAACACGCGAGAACATTCGTTTCTTAGAGAGAATTGGATTACAATTAATCAATTATGGATATACTGGATATAGCGCAGGGTCCAACATTCGACGAAACCCTATGGGAAAAAGAATATCACACCCACAACCCTTACACTTCATCAAAATTAAACAATAACGATGAAATCCGTATTCCTATACAAAATCAAGACATTTACACACTACCATGTGAAAGTTACTTGTATATTGAAGGAAAAGTTACTAAAAAGGATGGTACTACTACTGGTACAACAGTTCCATTTATAAATAATCCCGTGGCTTTCCTGTTTGATGAAATTAGATATGAAATATCAGGTGTAACAGTTGATTCCACTAAAAAAGTAGGTATTGCAACAACTTTAAAGGGATTAACATCTATATCACCTAATGAAACCAATTTAATACAACCTGCAGGATGGGTTTTACCTGCAAAAGACAATATCACTCCAGATACAAATGGAAATTTTGATTTTCATATTCCATTACGTTTGTTGCTTGGTTTTGCTGAAGATTATAGAAAAATTATATTAAATGTTAAACAAGAATTAGTTTTGTTGAGATCTTCTAACGATAAAGACATTGTTAAAGCTCCAGACGGTACAACAGATGCAACTTTAGAATGGAAATTAACATTAGACAAAATTGTATGGAGAGTTCCGCATGTTAAGTTAGCTGATGAGCATAGAATACTACTATTAAGAAAGTTAAAGGCTGATAGTGATATTGTAATTCCTTTTAGAAGTTGGGAATTTCATGAACATCCCAGCTTGCCAGCTACGGATCGTCACACTTGGACTGTTAAAACATCTAATTATGTGGAACGAGCCAGGTACATAATATTTGGTTTACAAACAGGCAGAAGAGACACCATCACCAAACATGCAGGCCAATTTGATCATTGCAACTTGAAAAATATTAAAGTTTATTTAAATTCACAATTTTTTCCATACGATAATTTAAATGTGTCATTCGCTAATAAAAAGTACAGCATATTGTACGATATGTATGCAAGATTCCAAAGTTCATATTACGGTAAAACAAATGCACCTTTACTATCACCAGAAAAGTACTTATATGGTTCCCCGATAGTTGTAATCGATTGTTCAAAACAGAATGAACCGGTAAAATCATCAAGTGTGGATATAAAAATAGAAATGGAATTCAACGCGGCTATACCAGCTAATACAACTGCATACTGTTTAATTCTACATGATAAAATCGTAACATACACACCTTTAACTGGAATTGTTAAAAATGTATTGTAAAAAACCGGTTTTGTTACATTCCAATGCATTCCGCGAGTATAAAAGCAGAGCGTTCAGGTCGCTCCTCATCAGTTTGTTGCCTGTTCTTGTATGGGTAGCATCTTATTCAATATGGCTTCTCCTAGTGGTACACAAGAAAATGTAGTACATATTGAGAAGGAGATATCCGACTTTTTAGATCTTTAAGGTCAACCGGAGGGAGATGAACACAACGCTTGCGGACAACTCCACGCCAGTAATAATGTTGAGGAAAAAGGTAAAAGAAGAAAGAATGCACAGAAGAAGAAAAGGGATATTGAAGATAATATTTCTCCTAACATATTGAGTGAGGTATTCTTGCGAATATTTTATCCAATCTCATCCAGTTTGGACAAAAGTGTTTTAATCGGTGTTATGAAATCGACGGATTATTCACCTACTGTAATTTTAACTCATGGACCCAAAATGATTTTGTTCACCGATAGTGCTTGGGAATCTTTTATGAAGCACTTGCATCTGCTAGAATGCTATTTAACTAGTAACATGTATGGAAGAAAGACAAGAGTAGGACTTTTGGATTCAAATGTGGAAATTGATATTATAAAGAATCGTGGTGACCATCAATTGCGGTTTAGAGACACAACAAGACATGATAACAAGATTCAACTTAATCGAGAAGAGTTTTTTATTCTAACCTGTGCAACTGAACCAATAACAAGATACTTGAGACAACTAGTGTTTTCAAGTTCTATTATTAAAGATTATTTGGAAGACACTTTGAAATAACCGGACGCACCTATATTGTACGGACCTGTGGATACTTCTGTATTTAATAGAGTTCCTCATGAAGTACAAATGTGGAAACAATTTGAAAAATACGCTCAACTACATAAGAAATCAGTAAAACAGGAATAAGAGGAAGAAGGAGGAGAAGAATCAAGTGTTAGTGATGAAAATGAAAACAAGGAGAATGTAAAGATGGAAACTTAGATGGCAATGGTTGGTTTTTAAAACAATATCAAACACTTTGTGGGGTTAGGCCTACCGGGGACGGTGCCCACGTTAAATATACACCAACGCGCCAACAACTGTACGGCCTGGTATAAAAGTCGTACCTACCGTGGTGTGGAAATCAGTTGATCTTTGGACTTCGTCATGAGCAGACGAGTGGCCTTCGCAATGGACAAGGAAGAAGAACAAGTAAAGTCCAAACCTGGTATAATTGAGTTCCAAGCGTTTCGGGGTAATGACGATAGATTTATCTTAAAAGAACTTGTGTTTGTCGACATCAATACAAGTGTTCCATATACATTTTTGTTCAAACCACCATGTTCTTATTCATCATTAACTAGCAAAGCCGCTACTACCAACAGGTGGATTTCAAAATATTTCCATCATATCGATTGGTATGATGGTTTTGCAAGTTACACAGACTTGTATCACATCATGCATCAGTTTTCAAACAGGTTTACCAATATTTATACAAAAGGACTGGAAAAGAAGAGATGGATCGAAGAATTTACTCATGTTCCGGTTAATGATGTGGACTTGGATAAGAACTACAAGTATACGATGGAAAATGTTTGCATTTGTACTAAAAGTCCAGAACATGAAAAAGATAGACATTGCGCTTTAAAAAACGCCTATAAACTCGCATCTTACCTTCAAAGTGGGGAAGTGGGGAGTAGTGGGGGTGACGGGGGTTATATAAGTGAGGAGCAGACCGGGACCTGGCATGAGTATTACTCGAGATTCCGAGACGACAACATCTCCCAGCAAGAAGACGAAGAAGACAATCTTTAACTCAACCATGGCATCTCACCAGTTCCTGCAAATTTTGGTTGAGCAGTTCAATGCTCACTCCAAATCTACCATACTACCTGTCAAGAAGTGTTCCGAACTTAAAGATGAGAAGCACTACATTATCCACACCATGAAGAAGATGGAGACTACAGTTGGAGAGGCCATCTGCTGCAGTCTTAGCGAGGCACCGTTCACTCCGGGGGATGAGCCCAAGTTCCAAGTCTACCTGCCGAAACGATTCGTCCATCTCCTCCAGAACGAGGATCTGCGCTCCATCCAACCCGGCTGTCTTTACCTGGTTTCCCACGGTTGCACGGGTAGCAATTCCACCGAGTTGACCATCCACATCACCAACAAGCAGCAGTGTTAGATTTAAGTTTTACTGTTTTACATATGTTATTGTACTGTTTTATAAATAAACCATAAAAGACAAAAAAAATACAAAAGACAAAAAAATGCAACATATCAATATGTGAGGTTTGTCACATATTGATATGTTGCATTTTTTTAACTTCGCGGGTGACCTTGACCTTTGACCTTTGCATTTCACAGTTACCCCCACCACCAAGCTAAAGGTCAAACCTGCTTCGATGCAAACACCCCCACCACTTTTTCATAGTACCCCCAAGCGCTGTGCCTCAGCTTCATTTCAACTCCGACGGTCAACCGTACAACATCAAGATGTCTCTCAATGTAAGGTGTGCTAGTTACGAGGAGGTAACCATTAAGACTCAGCAGGAGCTGAACGACTTGTACAAGGAGTTGCAGCTGATGGTGGCGGGAGGCTACCGTATAAATGTACAAGTCTACGCTTGCAATATACGCAATCTCCGACACCCAAAAGAAGAGTCTGAACATTACTCTTCTCCAGCGACTTCATCACCAGCGTCCATGAAGACTGAAGCGAGCCAGACTTTGGATTATTTCAGCTGACTAGCAGTTGTCTTCCTTCTTCTTACCATTGTAGAATATGTTTATTTCTTAATTATATTAAAGATGTAAAAGAGAAAAAACACCTATCTTGTTACTGACATATGTACTCAGTAACAAGATAGGATTTTTTAAAACACAATTTGGATGACCTTGAAACTTCCCCCACCACTTTTTTATAGTACCCCCAAGCGCTGTGCCTCAGCTTCATTTCAACTCCAACGGTCAACCGTACAACATCAAGATGTCTCTCAATGTAAGTTGTGCTAGTTACGAGGAGGTAACCATTAAGACTTAGCAGGAGCTGAACGATTTGTACAAGGAGTCCGAAAAGGAGGTTGTCAACAAAACCGATAATCAACAATTGTGGGACTCCTCTATTACAGAAAAGGAATTACATGCAGCAGTCGAAGCTGTCGAGGAAAAGGAAAAGAACCTCAGGCAGCTCTGGTTGGCTCAGATGGATGTTTGCGGATCTGTGCCGCGTGATGATTTTGAACTTTAATGTCAGATGGCGATTACCCAGCAACTAGAAGAAGCCGAAAAGGAGGTAAAGAGTGGAGGTACTATCCAGGCGGAGGTGAAAACTGAGAAACAAGAAGAATATAACGAATATGATGATTAAACGTACGGTTGATCCCAATCCTTTTAGTTTTAAGTGGTTATATTATAAGTAAATAGAAAAAGTTTCCTTTTTTTAAAACTCCATTTGGATGACCTTGAAATTTCCCCCACCACTCTGTAATACCAGCATTGCTCGCTGCAACAAACATTATTCCTCCTCCAACAACCATGGCGGACACACCTGCTTGCGATGCCATGTCTTCCACCGAAGATGTACTCGCTACGAATTGGAAATTGACAATCAACAACGTGCATTATTTAGAAACTAACTGCGATTGGATGAAGTCTATTCTCCTCGACAACCCGGGAATAAAGCTCAAGGTCACTTTACATTATGATTGGTCTGAAGTTATACTGCAGCAAGACGATCAACAATCACCGGAGTATTTGTCAAATTTACCATCGTCAACCATATATACTACAAATGAGGTGGAAAGGGAAGAAGAGGAGCATGGGGTTTAGAGTTTCTTATTTTTTTAAAAACACAATTTGGATGACCTTGAGATTTCCCCCACCACTTTCCATATACCTAGAGTGCGCAGGGCTGGACAGTCAGTCGCTCGGTGTCCGTCGTAAGGTGCACATCGCGGTTGCTACTCCAATTCCTGACAATTTGGGGTAGTTCAAAGTCACCACACTTCTACAACTTCAAGGTCACCACACTTCTACAACTTCAAGGTCATCACACTTAAACTCTGGGACTGCATCAACTTGTATTATTTCTGTGTTTTGACTCAAGGTCATCACACTTAAACTCTGGGATGGTATCAGTTTGTAGTATTTCTATGTTTTGACTCAAGGTCATCACACTTAAACTCTGGGACTGCATCAACTTGTATTATTTCTGTGTTTTGACTCAAGGTCATCTCACTTAAACTTTGGGGTGGTATCAACTTGTAGTATTTCTATGTTTTGACTCAAGGTCATCACACTTTAACTCTGGGGCAATATCGACTTGTGGTACTTCAGTATTTTAACTCAAGGTCGCCACACTTTAACTCTAGGACTGCATCAACTTGTATTATTTCTGTGTTTTGACTCAAGGTTATCACACTTAAACTTTGGGGTGGTATCAACTTGTAGTATTTCTATGTTTTGATTCAAGGTCATCACACTTTGATATGTAACTTTAAGGTAGCACCAAAACGGTGCTACCTAGCTTGACATTTTCAAGTTTCCCAAGGTCATCGCAGTTCCCCCACCACTTCCCATATACCTAGAGTGCGCGGGGCCGGACAGTCAGTCGCTCGGTGTCTGTCGTAGGGTGCGCATCGCGGTTGCAGTAATGGTGAAACGCGGGAGTTGTATCGGTTCAAGGTCACTCGAGCGGTGTCACATGACGGTTTAGGCAGAGTCACGTTTCCTCGGCACTTTTGCTGTTTCTCGTCTAATTTCGCTCCAAGTCGTCAAGGTCATTGAAACCTGACTGAAACTCGGAGCGTAGTACGAGAAACAGCAAAAGTGCCTAAAAATTTTAGGTTTCAGCGTGACCTTGACCTTTGTGACATCGATGACGTCATAATGGTGACGTAAGGGGTGATGACGTCATCGCCATGTCATTTCTGCAACGTCATGGGTGTGACGTCACAGAATGACGTAATTGGTGATGACGTCATCGATTGCGTCATCGATGACGTCATCGGTGAGGTCATTGACCTTGATGACGTCATCGCTCGGGTGACCTTGAACTGAGCCAGCTCCCGCGTTTCTCCACTACTAACCTGCTATTAAGAACGACTGTTCAGTACCAGTACCATTCATCACAGACCCTGTCAGCTGCTATTGTCGTGGGTCTTACATCAGGAACAGCCCCCTCATATCATGTGAGGTTTATAATATAAACTTTAAAAAAAAAACTGTAACTTTCACTTTCACTATTTTTTTCGGAAAGCATTATACTTTTTCAATTTCTAAAATGGCATGGTTGAAATGCCTTAAATCATGTCAAATCCATTTTTAAACATAATTCTATGGTTTTTGTGTCCTGCATGATATTTTTGCCAAATATCATAACTCTTTTTTAAGTAAAAACATCATTATGGGTAATATGAAATTATAGAGAGCAAAACTCAATATCCAAATATTTCTTTATATTGCTTATCATTCATGCCACAAGAAGCTAAACAACTTTTAATGTTTCCTGTTTTAACAATAGTTTGAAAAAAAAACAATTTAAGGACGTGTAATGAGTTACCTTCAGAAAGATTTTCGATCTATCCACGTTTAACCTACTATTACAGTTTGGAACACAAGAATATTTAGTAAAAATTGAGGCGAGGTAAAAACAAATTCACGAACTTTCCGGTATTTTTTAAAACTCATCAATCGGTAAATGTTAAATACGTGCATTTTTTTTTAATATTACCGTGTTTTATACAAGGAATTGAAGTGTTTTTTTCTGAAAGGTTCCCTGTTACATTATTCTACCACTTTTACTAGTATATCAGTTTAGTTATTTCATTTAATGGTATAAACTGATACGAAGGAGATAGGTGGTTTTGCAATACTTGATACCGCTTAGTCATTATCACAAGAAGTCGCTTGAGCCCTGGATTAGAATGTCAGGCGCCATGTTTTTGGGCCTCTCGTTCGCGTCATGCGGGCAAGACTATACGTTTATCTACTTGACAGGCTACTTAACAATAGAGTATTTTTGTTAACTCGACATCTTTTTATTAGTTTTACGTTTATAACAATTTAAACTTACAATTATAAGATGTAAAGATAAAAAAAATCTAAACTTTTTAAAAATAAATGTAGAATTCTTTGAGAGTTTGTCTTTATGGTTGTATTTGTTTCTCGTGTATTTCATTTATTGTCATGCAATTAATAATAATATAAGTAATTAAGTAATTTTTTTAAGAATACGGTTTCATTATATGTTTGAACAGTCTAAACTCGTTGCTCCAATATTTATACTATAATTTATATGAGGTATGAAGATTATTCATAATTCATTATCATTATCTATTACTGTATATTTTTTATGTTTGTGTTATAAAATTTCGCAAAATATAAATAAAATCCTAATGAAAGAATCGGGATTAATAAGAATCATAATTTATTACTACTAACCTTAATCATCTTTAGCTATCACTTATGTCTCTATGTTAGAAACAATATTTAAATTTTTCAGATATTGCATAATTATTTTATTTTCAGAAAAATTGTCCTACTGAAAACTTTTTTTGTTTACCTACATAATCTTATATTTTTAAGATGACATTGCAGTACTAATTAATGTTTATGCACTAATTACATGTAACATATAATGTTGTTGTATAACATATTTTGACATTCAAATAAAAATTAATTGGTGACAAGATTTTCTTATATTTTTCTACGAAATGGTGTATATTGTAGATTAAAAGTAAAAGCTAACCAACTTTCCGCGGCTCACGGCTACAAGTTAATCTGTAAACTTGTTCCGAACTTGTGTAACCGATATCCTGCTTGTTCCCAAACTCATTAACCACAAAGAATATTTCTCGATAAGTCTCTCTCCCCCTCAGGCCGACTCTAACCAACCGAGAATTCGAACTTGAACAAGTCCGTGTTGTGGGGTATTTTGCATTGAAATACAATCTTCTGTGAAAGTTTAACTCCTTTTTCTTTACAACCTCGATTTTCTAAACGAATATAAACAAAAACCTGTGAGACTCCATTTCAAACCAAGTAGCATAAGTAGCTACTATATGCACTCGTCGCAAAAAATTCAACCCTACACTTCTTGAAATTTCAATTGAATGGGCTTTTACAGCAATTTTAAGGGTAATGTAAAGTACTTTTTTGTGGAATTTTGTTAGTAACATCAGACACCGTTTTTTTTTTTTTTTTTTTTTTTTTTTTTTTTTTTTTTTTTTTTTTTTTTTTATATATATATACCTTATCTTATATCTTATCTTATTTATCTTATACTCTAAAACAAACTCCGTTTGTAAGGGCAAACTTTTTTTTCGCTCCAAGGATTTTTGATTTTTTGATTGAATAAGGGGGTTTTGGCCACCAGAAATCGATTGGAGCTGGTCCCATGTCTGGGGAAAATCCGGTTTTCGTTCTAGAGCCCTTCAAAGTTTCCATGTTATCCTTATGGAGATTTTTAAATTGAACAAAAATCAGCTGATAACTGTAGATATAAACCAATGTGTTACATCTTTAACCTGTAGTTTAGGAAAATTATACCAAAGTGCAGCACCCTTCGGCCTGGCGAGTGAGCGAAGCGAACCAGCTCTTCTTTAAAATCGAAGAGGGCGAGTGAGCGGAGCGAACAAGCTTTGTATGAAAACGAAAATAATAATATTACCGAGCTTAAGCTCGGTCCCCCTGGTACTACTCTAAAACAAGCTCCGTTTGTCCGGACAAAGTTTTTTTCGCTCGAAGGATTTTTTATTTTATTTTTTTTTTTTTTTATTGAATATGGGGGTTTTGGCCACCAGAAATCGATTGGAACTGGTCCCATGTCTGGAAAAAATCCCGTTTTCGTCCTAGAGTCCTTCAAAGTTTCCATGTTATCCTTATGGAGATTTTTTAATTGAACAAAAATCAGCTGATAACTGTAGATATAAACCAATGTGTTACATCTTTAACCTGTATTGAAGGAAAATTATACCAAATTACAGCACCCTTCGGCCAGGTGAGTGAGCGAAGCGAACGAGCTCGTCTTGAAAAGGAAGAGGGCGAGTGAGCGGAGAGAACGAGCTTTGTGTGAGAACGAAATTAGTAATTTTACCGAGCTTAAGCTCGGCCCCTTTGTTCTACAGATAAAATAAGAATCACAGATAGAATAAGGTCCAACTGACCTACGCACTTTAAATGGAACTATAGTATACGTGATGCTCGAAATCGAGCAATTTGTTTTTAATGCAATACAATTGTTACTTTAAGCTCTAAATCAATGACATCCGACCAATCCAGTATTGTGAATATCTTTAATCACCAAAACTACACATATTTACAGCTGATTATTATCAGATGTTTAATTGATTTATTCTATCCCAGTGTAATTTAAATAGAAATTTTTGAGATTTCAATCGTGGATGCGCCTTTATTTTCAGTCCGATTCTGATGAGTTTTTTGCGGAAACAACTACAAACCATGCCCTATCCAACAACACCAAAAACTTGAAAATCGGTTGAAAATTGTGTGAGGAGTTCTCAACACAAAAAAACATCTTTAGCGTATTAAATAAGTATAGATTTTAAAGTCCAGCTTCAAAATTTGTACTGTTCTCCCTGTTAATAAAATTGACGTTTCTTTATAAAGAGTTTATCTTTGATTTTCTCAAAATTAAAAGGATAAGCTATTAAAATAAATATTTTAATTTGCCACAAGCAAAAACATTGAGTTTAAAGTATTTTTCTCTCTGGTCAACCAAAAGATCATTACATATCGAAAAAATATGTCATGTCCGATAACGATGTGTGTTTAAATCAGAGTAAAATGTGTCGCCTTCTCTCATTCAAGGTAACCCAATTCACTTATCGCCCCGGAAGTAACGCAACCTTCCTTACAACATATTCGACGATACTCTCGATCAGTAGGCCATGCAGGTACCACGTACCATGCCTCAGCGACCATGACAGCACAACATAATTGTCAATCGCATGCAGCCCATTAACTATTCATGTGTAATCAGCTGTGAAGATACCTGCAACAGTTGTACAGATGTCGCCAGTGTCGCGCTGTGCGAATGTCTAGATAGTTGAACGATAGCTTCTAGAGAGGTTAACCATGATATTCTTATCGTTATCGCATTTCGAGTGGATGCCGGTGATAAGCCGCTCCCCAGATGATCTAGTCTCGGTGCCGGCGTGATCCGCGGCTCCCGGATAACCGCGAGTTCGGATGCTGCATTGGACACCCTCCCTGGGCCGTGGATGACATGGTAATGGTGACCAGCGTGGCTGTGTTCGGTGCTGCCAGCCCAACCGGCGAGTGCGTAGTCGGCGCGGCGGTAAACAAAGGTAGGGTTTCCATTTTTCACATAATATCATTGTGATTAATCATTAGATATATCTTTGATCTTTAATCAAAACGTTTATGGTGGGGAATGAATAGCTAATTGCATAAATCGTGCTTGTGTAGCTTTGTTATTTATAAAACTCATCACATGATTCATAATCCAAGGCCATTTATTACTCACGTTTATTCAAGACTTTTCTAATTACTCAATAGTCCAACGGCATTGGTGAGTTCTTTTGCTCAAGGTTTATTACAAATACGAGGTGGCCCGTGCGCAAATTGCGCATTTTATGATTCTGTATGAGTGAAACTCACCCACAGTCCGTGAATGTTGATTATGAAGTGACAGAGATCTATTTTTGTTTACTATCTGGCTTTTAAAACTCATCTGAAGGGAATCAGCTGTTAAATTACAATTCACATTAAAGAACTTGAAATAAAAGTTGGTCAACATTTTAAAGCGCCCTCTAGAAATAAATTAAAGGCGAGGGGGGCGAAGCCTGAAACAATATGGCCTTTTTAATTACAATTCGTCACTGCGGTATATCCTAAGCTTAAAAATGACACCTCAATCTTAAAAATCGGTTCAGTAAATCAAGAGATAAAGGGACCTAACAGACGAAACCCTTATAGAAATAAGAAGATAGATTTTTCGTTATTATTTTAACAAAACAGAAAAAGAGGTTATAGCGAAAGAAAGAACAACATTAGAGAGGTTTTGCACATACGGTAAACGCTATTTAAATATTGGTGGATTTAACTATTTTTACTGCTTAAAGTTACAAAAAGAAGTTAAAAAGTGATTCAGTTTGACCATGCTACTCGACGTATTATTCTAAAAGTTTCCAGTTTTTGAATAGCGTTTAGAGTTCGCCATAAAATTTATCTTATGTTACAAAAGTTCTCTATTAAGTTCACTTATCGTTCGAGACAACACTAAACTTTTAACTGCCTATTGAATTTCAATGCATACCACATTATTTAGATTTATGTGTATCGATTTTAAGGCCTAATAAAACAAATGCAAAGCATTGTAGGGTTCGTGAGTGCTCTAATTAATAAAAGTTATTGATTCATTAATTAAGTAATTAATTAATGTAATAATTGTGTTCTTTTGGGTGCACAGGCCTACTTATCTTTCGAAACATGAAAATTGTTTCATTTCTAATGCCGCAAACATTCTTAGCAGTTAAATAAGTTAATTTACAATCGTAAATATACAATTGGATTTATTTTTATAGCTTTTGCAACTTAAGCCTTGCTAATTAAAAAAAAAAAAACTTTTTTAATATATTATTTTATTATAATAAAATTTTTAATATATAAAGTATTGTTATATCTCTTATATTAATGCGTGAGGCCTGTTTTTTGTGAACAAAACTCCTCCGTTATTTCTGGACGAAATTAAATGTTTGAGATGTCATAAGATTCGTCTCAGTTCGTAGTTTTGCATTAAGGTTTTATATTTTTTATATCTGTACTCTGAAGGGCATGGGAAGCCCATAAAGTTTGTGTTTTGTCCATAAGATTAACATGGGGACTTTTTTTATCTAAAATAAAACAGCAGTTCATGGTTAAATTATAAAAACACATGTTAAAAGCTAAATAGAACTTTGAATCTATCTTCTTATTTCTATAAGGGTTTCGTCTGTTACGTCCCTTTTTCTCTCGACCTACTGAACCGATTTTTAAGATTGAGGTGTCATTTTAAAGCTTAGGATATACCGCAGTGACGAAACGTAATTAAAAAGGTCATATTGTTCCGGGCTTCGCCCCCCTCGCCTTTGATTTATTTCTAGAGGGCGCTTTAAAATGTTGACCGACATTTAATGCAAGTTCTTTAATGTGAATTGTAATTTAACAGCTGATTATCTTCAGATGAATTGCAAGATATTAAACAGAAATAGATCTCTGTCAGTTCATAATCAACATTAACGTACTGTAGGTGAGATTCACTCATTCAGAATCATATAATGCGCAATTTGCGCACGGGCCACCTCGTTGTTTATGTAAAGCGACAAAGTTTCAAGGTACAAGGTACCAAGGAAACCTTACAAGGCAAGGTTACAAGGTACTCGGGTAAATGCAGCGCATTGAGCTGCACAGGTACCCCTAGTATTAATTAATAGAGCAATGGCTATATGGGATTTGTTAGGATATTAATTTTAAAAATATGTATATTTTATAACATTTTAAAAAAATACAAAAAGTGTAATTTTTCGATGCACGAAATAAAACCTTTTTTTATTAAAACTATCAACAATTGTGCATCAGCGGCATTAACGTATTATTTTTTCCCCGTAACCGCAGTATTCAATTCAGCATACGTTAACAAAACGTTTTGCAAAATAAATTCATACACGGCATTTATATAAAAAAAATACACAAGTATTTGGTCACCTTTTGTATCTTGGCTACAATTAATTATGTTATACCAATTAAATATTTGTATAACATTTACTTTTCACCCATGATCACATTTTAAATAATTTAATGGTTATTTCAGGGTTGAAGGTGCGAGTTCTGGTGGACCGTCGCTCGGCGAGGCCGCGGTGGTGGGGCGGGGGTGGGTCGGTGGAGGTGGTGGAGGGGGACAACCTAGACATCCACGACGTCAAGGCCACTCTGGAAGGGCTGAACGCCGCAGTCGTGTTGTTGGCCACCGACGAAAACCAAGGTGTCAAGTCTTCGTTTTTTCACTCAATAAATAAAATCAAAACAACCGAAAACTTTCGGTAAATTAATACCTGACTGAATAATTACACTGTAAATCTGCATTTTCAACTATAAAACATTCAGCAAGTGGCTTGCATTCAACAACTTTTTGAGTCTGACTTATTTTAGCATTCTTTGATTTGTGCTTCAATAAAAGCCGGTCGAACAAACTGGGTAAACTTCTTCGGTAAACACAAAAATCAACAAACATTAGGAACAAAAAATTACTGGCCCATATGATTTACATCATATAAGTGGACATATACTCGTATTTACATCTAAAGTGCTAACAAACAAAAGTTTGGTAGAACACTTTCCGGCTAACATGACAGGTCGGTGTGAAAACGGTCCTATAGACTACCTTAGTACCTGGGTAACTGAGCTTTTACTCGGTAAAATTTATAATAATCTGTATTATAAAATATAAACAATATATATTAAACAATATATAAAATATAAACAATAAATATATATTCCCGTTTTCAAAACAAAATTCGTTCTCTCTCTCTCGCGCTCACTTTAATCCTTCAAGGTAAACTCATTCGCTACGCTCACTCACCCCCTCGACGAACTTGTTCGCTTCGCTCACATGCCACGTCAATGAATACTGCATCCTGATATAAAAACTGTTGAACCAAAAGTAAAAAATATAAAATGGTAAAATGTAAAATTATAGAAATATAATTTGTTTATTTCTACAGTCATAATCTGTGTTAAATTGCAATAGCTGAAAAAGTGTTTTTAAAAATAGCATGGCAATTTTTAAGAGCTGGAGGGCGAAAAGATTTTTCCAAGTCTTGTGGCTGGCTTCAATGGATTCCTCGAGGTCAAACTATAAAAAAATCACTAGGACTTAAAACAGTTTTCACTGTACAGTGCTTATTTTAGAATGTAGCAAGATAAGATAAAATTGTCATATATAGGTCTGTCTCGACTTTCAAAAATAATTTTAAGTTCAAGATAACTTAAGTATTTAGTTAAATGCAAAACGTCGACTGCCCTTAATTTGTAAGATTTACCGATTCAGGGGCAAACTCATCAATGTGAATAAATAGTTTATCAACTTTTTGTCCATGTATTTAGGGCACAAAAACCTCATCTCCTACCGGTAACCACTTCAACACAATCAAAGTGTAATCAATCCAATTAAATATGTTAATACCACTATAAACCTTTTCATGGACAGGCTTTGTATACATATCAATTCTATCAGTTCATTATCCATACTTATCATCATCAAGAAAACTTGGGCGTAAAGAGTCTTTTTTTATCTTGGGACTGTGGCTCACTAGGACGCCATTGTTCAACAGGTTTTCTTTTAACTTATTTTAGTCATTTAATTGATTAATTACCATCAAAGCTCTCATTTAAACCTTTGAAAATGTGAAAATACACAGTAGTCAGTGACATTGAAAATAAACCTAATCTTATTTATTACTTTTAAAATTTACCTCTATGGATTTAATTTGTTTATTTATTTTCACTGATAGATTTATTAGGCATTTATTTTGTTTATTTATTTTTTTTTTTTATATTTCGGCTTTGGCAGTGCACCATAAAAGCCCACTTCAAAAATACAAAATTTTTGTACAGAAAACTATAACACTAACAACACAAGTAACAAAGTTCAACAATAAATTTGAGGTCCAAATGGCTTGAAGTTTACACGGTTACATCACACTAAATAATTTTCTTCAACTAAAAATTTTGATAATGAAAACCAAACTAAAGGATTGTCGTCTTTTAATAAATTTATAATTCTAATATCTTGAGGATTTCGAAAACCGAGATTTTGAAGAGTTGCCAATAGATTCGTTCTTGATTTTGTTAAGAGTGGACATTCAAAAATTATGTGATCCAAACTTCCTTCTGGAGCAGAACAGTCACATGAAGGGTCTGATTTTAGATTAATTTTGAACAGATGAGAGGGAAAATTTCCGTGACCAATTCGTAACCTATTGATAATAATGATTTCTTTTCTTCTGTCTGATTTAAATGACTGGAACCAAGGTTTTCCTCTGATAGATGGTGAAATGAAATGAAGTCTTGAACCTTTTATGATAGCTTGCGAATCCCAGTAGTTTTGCCAATCTTCATGTATTTTCATCTTGACTTGGGTTTGTAAATCACTAGGTGAGGGCAATTTGTTATAACTTAAAATTATGCCATTAGCAATAGCTTTCTTAGCCATGTAATCCACAATTTCGTTCCCAATTATTCCACTATGGGATGGAATCCATGCAAATCTAATGTCAAAATTACCCGTTTTCAGCTTCAACCAAATTTTTCTAATGTCTAGGATTATAGGTGATGTTTTACTAGAAATGTTTAACGAAACCAGTGATTGTAGCGTGCTTTTGGAATCTGATAAAATAAGTGCTTTATTTATTTATTATATTATTATAATAAATAATAATAATAAATAATAAATTATATGCTTTATTATATTTTGTTTATTTATTAGGCACTGACTCCAACATTTATCTACAAAAAACCTTTTTTATAATAATTATTCAAAAAATTCCTTAAAAATGGGAATAATGAGACATTTTTTTTATTTTTTATTATCTTTTTCTTACAGGGATGAAAAAGACTCTTAAAATATAAGAACTTTAACAACAATTATTCAATAGAAAATGGGTTATATTAAAATGAAATAAACTTAGTGATTATAATAGTTTCAGTTTACTACTCAGTCAATGTGATGATACATTTTTAAAAATATTGTACATTATATTACTTATATTTTAAATTGTGTAATGTATACATTTATTGGAATATTTAGTGTAAGTTGATGTTCTTCCTTTTTAAGTTCCTCAATGTCGAATATTGTATAACAGCAAGGAAGATTCTCCTCTGGGAACGATGTAAAATATTACTGTACGTTACGAAAATAACTACAGTAAATAAGTCTTTTAAATATAGACTAAAGTGGGTTTTCTCATAATGTCTTTACACTCCTAACTTTTAACGTGTTCGTTTTATCGTATTATGCAGAATACGATGAAGAGAGAATTTTCAATCTATTTCATCCAATCACTTGTACAAACAGGGGGCCTTTATTCACACCTGATCCCCAAATTATTTTGGTTGTGCACCTGCTGTGTAAATTAGGTCCAAGAGAATTAAAACAAAACAACAGAGACACGACTGACTTTAAAAACTAATACCATTGACTATGTACACTCGTGTACAAAGTCAATGCTAATACATAACGTTTTAATAGCACTATTCTAACCATTCTTACACATCACTTTCTTACATTGTTCAGTATTTTTTTTGTTATTGTAGGGTTATAGTACATGTTCTATACTGTTTATTTCTTATTACAGTAACTACACAGTAAACACCGGCATTTTATGTGTATTTTTCAGATTCATCTGGTGTGACTTGCGAAGGACTAAAGAATATTGTTGCTGTAATGGAGCTACTTTACATTAAAGTAGTTTCGATTTGTTTTCCAGGTAAATACTTTATTGACACAGTTAAATACCAATTCAGTTAACTTAACGTGCTCTTATAGTTTTACATATTATTTTGATAATGTAGAACCATTTCAACCACTGTACTTAAATCATTAAATTAATAAAAACTAAAATAATAAAGAGAAATGGTACACAACGTATAATAAATTGTACAAATAAATTGTAATTGGGATGATTGTTATAGGAAACATTCGCCTTCCCAATTAGTAATATCTAATCGTACCGTTTATCACATTATTAATATTTAAAAAAAATAAACTATAGTGGAACAATGGTTTTTAAGTAAAGTTATAAAGTGTTTTCCGAGATTTTTTCATAACTAAGAATGGACAGTATAAAACCGCAATAATTTTACAATTTTGATGAATTTAACCACCACCGAACATTTTATTAATACGAAACGTCTTTACACCCCCAAACAAAAATGTATGCATGAATAAACATAATTTTTGCCTATAAACAACCCTAAAATTACAACTGGATTAATAATTTATAAATAAAAACAACTTGAGATAGAGATAAGAGAACGGTTTTCGTAGCTCACCGATTCCAAGAACGTGGCACGACCTACTAAACCATAGTAAAACTAGTCTACATCTCAGTAAAATTTTAACTTTAAAGCTATCTCATTGTATAAAAATATATATATATATGTTTCAATTGGTTCCAAATTGACAACTTATTTGACTCAACTGATTTACCAATAGGATGGCAACATAAGAAAATAATTATTTCTACCCCACAATGATTTCTAATAATTAATGAATTTCTTTAGTGGCGAAAAAAATTATAATTTTCTAGATGCCTCTTTCTTAATTGGGTTGAAAAGGGTACAGATTTCTTAGATACGTTGCTTAAAACCACCGATGTATTTAAAGTGTATATTTTTGTAGAATATGACTGAAGCATGGGCTATAAGTGTATTTCAACAATGACTGAAGGGTGTGTGATGATCGCGTTAGATCAGGTGACGTGTAGCTTTGTTGCTGATATAGACCAGTTGATTCATTTATCAGGGTAAATTAATGGAAGTAGTAGTTTTCATTACTAGTCTCGAAAGTGACTCATTGCGGGGAGAGATTGCATTTACGCGCGAGGCGAAACCGAGCGTGGAAAAGGCTATCGAGCCCCGCAATGGCACTTTTGAGACGAGTATTGAACATTATTTTTCATTGCGATATCGAAAAACTTGTAAACAACATGAATATTTGAGTTTGTTCAACTTAGTATCAAGAAAAAACCGAACTCATAACGCGGAATTTCCGTGTTTATGTCGTGTTACACACGCACCGAAACTAAGCGTTGTGCAACAGCTGATCGGCCTAATGCAACAGCTGATCGGACTGCACCGCAAAATCCCATAACGGTTACTTTCCGTGCATCACATACGCATGGAAAGTAAACGTTATGTAATTTAGCCGTGCAGTAGCGGAAATAACCTATTTTCTTAGCTCATTTTACGTTTCGAAAGTGTACTTTCGTGTATAGAGTAATGAAAAGGTGTTTTTCTTTTCAGCCCCTGCCGGCAATCCCTCAGACCAAAGTCCCAGGCAGGTCGGGATCCGAGAAGACAGTCGGATAGCCAGAGTGCTGGAGTCCAGCGGACTACACTGGATCGCCGTTGTCAGCCCGGACGTGACCGACGCCCCCGCCTCCGGGTACTCCATCGTCCGCGACCGGTCTGGCTCCAGACAGACGCCAGTCTCCATGCAAGACCTGGCTGCTTTCCTCCTCGACTGTCTCGGCATGCCTGAGCGCTACCAGAAGACTGTTCAGATTGCCAGTTTAGCGAAGAGATAACAGTTAAATGTTCATTATTTAAGAGGTCATTCATTAATCTTTAATGTATGTTTTGTCTTGTTACATGTCCATGTAATTATATTATTGTTTATTTTTTCAGTTATAAATAGTTTTAATTTCTCCTTAGCTTTGTTTGCTTGACAAGAACAGTGTGGAATGTTTTACAACACCACTGCTTATTTTAATGTAGTAAAAGTAAATAAACTTCCAAACGTTTGAGAAGATTTACAAAAGATACATTAGATATATGTATTGAAACGCAGACGCACTCTATGGTGGGTATGACTCTATGATGTCATAAGTGTGACTGGTCATATGAAGTGGTTTTTTTTAGTGACAAATAGCAGCTGATTCATTTCTCAGGATCATTCATTACAATGAATATAGAATATTCTGAGATTTAATTAATAGCTTCGTGACCAAAGGAAGCTGGGTTGAGCTGGTTATAGCTTCGAGCCCTAAAAAAGCTTATAACTTTTCAAAGAGTAGAACCGGCAACCTTCTGATATAAAGAAAAGCTCTAAAAGCACTCGACAACTACCTATAGACACTCCACATCGAATATTTTTTCTCGCAGTCTTTAATGTTCTTTAGACTGCAGGTTTAATCAGTAGCGGATCGTGGCCGGGGCGGCCGGGGCGCCAGGGGAGTGCCGCTTTTAGGGGGGGGGGGGGGGGTGGGGTCGCCAAGCGCCGCTCCGGACGACGGGAGATTGACCTTTCAAGAAAAGCAGGAGCTTGAAAAACCAAACGAAGAGAGGAAAACGGCGGATTTTATCATGTAAATTAATAGTTTTCCTCAGATTATATTTACCTTTAATTATGCAAGAGGGCAAGTAAATGGTCTTTTTTTTATGATATAGTTTTTACTAGTAAACACATTTTTTAAATCTATTCGTTACTCAGTTCAAGACGCTTTTTGGTTCAAGTTGTTTTTATTTTGTTTTGTTTGTTTTTTTCCCCCATAAAGACATTTTTTGTCTTTCATAGTTTTGCGATTGAACATAAAAAGAGAATATTTTCTATTTGTTTTAAGTGTTAACCCTTTTAGTGCCACGTTTCTCGTATTGAGGCTTTCCGTTGAAGTAGCCTGAGAGCGGAGAATCTCATAATGAGATCTCCTGTTCATTGCGAAAAATGCCAGGATCTCTTTACAAGACTTGCATTTTTGAAAAATAATATATTCTTGCCTACACCATTGGCTATAAATCCAATAGTATTTATAGTCAATGCTTATACTGACTGCTATTTGTGGCAAATACAATTTTAATTAATCTTTCGTATATTATAGCTTTTCTCCGGTACTCTCTGTTCGGACCAACGAGGTTAAACTTGACATAGTGCTACCGAGAGGAAATTTGCCAGCTTTTGATCTGCTCCATTTTGCCCACGATTCCCGCTGTTTCTGTTTCATTTAAAACCAATCCTTTGTTTACAGTGTTTCCCATCTGGTATCTGCCATTTTACCCATACCTGTCCGTCGTTCCTATAGTAACCAACTTCAATAGCTTGCTCAAAGACAAAGCATTTTTTCATATCAAAGTATTTTTAAAC
>JAQYXR010000089.1:0-28345 GCA_030545055.2 Neoaliturus tenellus
AAAGATACATAATAAGTAGTGTAAAATTGCGGCCGCTGGCCCAGTTCAAGGTCACCTGAGGGATGACGTCATCGAGGTCAATGACCTCACCGATGACGTCATCGATGACGTCATCGATGACGCAATCGATGACGTCATCACTAATGACGTCATTTCGATGACGTCACACCCATGACGTCACAGAAATGACGTGCTGATGACGTCATCACCCCTTACGTCATCAAAATGACGTCACCGACGCCACTGAGGTCAAGGTCATGCCGAAACTTAAAATTTTTTGGCACTTTTGCTGTTTCTCGCACTACGCTCCGAGTTTCAGTCAGAGTCCCCGTGACCTTGACCACTTGGAGCGAATTTTCGACGAGAAACGGCAAAAGTGCCAAGTTAAACTCGAGTTTCTGACATGACTCTGCCTAAATGGGCAATCGGTTATCCCTCAGGT
This sequence comes from Neoaliturus tenellus, assembly GCA_030545055.2. NCBI lineage: Eukaryota > Metazoa > Arthropoda > Insecta > Hemiptera > Cicadellidae > Neoaliturus > Neoaliturus tenellus. The sequence continues at coordinate 443 of JAQYXR010000089.1, forward strand.
GACCTTGAACCAGTACAACGCCCGCAATTTCATGTTACTTGCGACCTTGAAAACTTAACAACGGAGCGCCGACACCGATGCGCACCCCACGACAGCCACCGAGTGACTGACTGTCAGGCTCCGTGTACTCTAGGTATATGGGGAAGTGGAGGGGGAAATGTCAAGGTCATCCAAATGGAGTTTTAAAAAAAGTTGAAGAGTAGAAAAACTACTCTTGTGCTTCCTGGGCGACCTCATCAATTTCCAACGGATCTGTAAACCAATCCGATCTGTAGCGGCAGGAGTTCAGAAAACAGGTGCACCACCCATCAGGTTGTCCGTAGCACTTCCGACAATTGGTAAGATTGGAGAAGTGAAATTTAATACACCGCTGCGGACAACAAGTATAAAAGTATTTGGATTTGTAGATTTTGAAAGTTTGTAGTACCGGTGGTGGCAGCTGTTGGTTCTTGCATCTACACCTGCAACATCCGAAGCATTCACATTGCCGGCAGGCCAGCCCATCCACTTGCCACTTTGGTAAGAGGAAACACTTATCCTCACAGCAATAGGTTGTCCCCGTCTCTTCCTCCCAACGCTTCTTTGCACAATATGTGACGCCTTGTATCTCCAAACACCTATGCTCGCAACATGAGATGCGCTTACTTTCCATAGTTGATGTTGCTTTGACGAGGGAGCACGATGAAGTGATGCTGTGGTCAGTGGGAATGGAGCTTATATAAACTAAGGTGGGTGGAGAGGGAAAGGTCAAGGTCATCCAAATGGAGTTTTAAAAAAGAAAAGAGTAGAAAGACTACTCTTGTGTATCTATAGCGATTTCATTGATAGTGAGTGCTTCTGTATGCCAAGTTGATCTGTACTGACAGGCTCCTAAATAATGTTTGCAAAAACCTGCAAAATGATTGTTGCACAATTTGCAGCCAGTTAGCTGTTTTAATGTGAATTCAATGCAACGTTCAGGGCAACAAGTGTACTTATGCCCTCTCATCTGGTACACATGGAATGTCTTCAACTCCGGTTTCGGCTTCTTCCAAGACTTGCACTTACACATGCATTGACCAAAAGCTTCACATTTTCTACACGCCAGGCCATCCGCAACATCAATGTCATTTGGCCATGAAAAACATTTCTGTTCGCAACAGTAGTTGAGTTGACTCTTTGCTGTAGTGAAGGCGCGCGATGAAATGATGCTGCAGTCATTGAGAGTGCACCTTAAATAAACTCAGTGGAGGGGGAAAGGTCAAGGCCATCCAAACGGAGTTTTAAAAAAGATAACTAGTCGTCCTCCTCCTCCTCGTCCGTTGTACTTGGAGAGCTGTCAGACGAAGAGCCCCGTGCAGGTGCTCCCCAGATGAAAAACAAATCAATTTTAAAACGAAGACCAGGATCTTGCATCATCAATTCCTTTAATTTGTCACATACTAAGTCGACCTTGTGTAAGGTGTCAACAACAAGCTTCCAATTTGTTGGCTCAATATAACTTGTAGTAGAGTCCGCCTCGCTGATAACCACATCCTCCGGCCGTATTGGAGTGTAAAGATGTGTAAAGTTCTTTGGCTGAAGCTGAGGCTCAGGCTGGCTTGAAGTGGAAGGTTGAGTGTGGACCCCTGTCGCATCGAAATCCATAGTCATTCTACATTCAATGTTGGGGTTTTCGTTTAATACATACACCAATTTCTCATGCAACATATCCACTTCTGCCGAGTCTTGCAAATGAACATTCCAGGAAAATGGCCATTCTTCATCCGTAGTGGAGTCAACTTGAGAAAGAGTGCTGTCCGCCATGATAGCTAAGCAAGGAATGATGTGAGCTACAGACTGTGGTAACAGTATTGAAAAGTAGAGGGGGTAAACCAAAAGTATGTGGAGGGGGTATTTTCAAGGTCATTTAATTTGGGTTTTAAAAAAAGGAAATAGTGGAGGGGGAATTCTCAAGGTCATCCAATTTGGGTTTTAAAAAAAGGAATGAAGGTTACTCCTCTTCAGCCTCGTTGTCCCCCACATCCTCATTAGCCTCATCTTCATCGACGTCAGACTCGCCGTAAGGGTAGATCGGGGACATGGGCGAATATTGTGGAGATTGTTGACCGTTGTTATCGTCCCCTTGCATTCTGACTTGGGACCAATCATAATTTAAATTCATTTGTATTATGATTCCAGGGTTGTCCCGCAGTATTTCCTTCATCCGTTCGCAAATTGTTTCCAAATAGTGTACACTATCGATCGACAGTGTCCAACCCGTACTTGTACCAACATCAGTAGTGGAGTCAGCTTGGCTGATGGTGTTGTTGTCTGCCATGGTTGCTTGTCGGACAAGGAATGACGGTTGATGTGATGCTCATGCAGGAACATGGTGAAGTGGTGGGGGGTGTGGTGGAGTAGTGGGGGTATTTTCAAGGTCATCCAAACGAAGTTTTAAAAAAAAGGAAAACCTACAAAGTGACATTGAAACTTTCCAATTGATGGTGGCGAGCGTTTTCTTCTGCAACCTTGCCGACACATGTGACTATGCCATACAGTATGAAAAGTACAACCATAATAAGGCCGAACAATAAAAGATAGCCGTTGACTATCATGATATTTTCTGAGTGGATCTGCTTTCTTCTTATCGCCCTCTCCTGCATCCTCTTCTCCAACTCGTGGACGAAGTCACAACATGCGTGAGGACATCTTTCATCTGTTGGTAGGTTTGCCATTGTTGATGTTGTCGATGTGGCTGTTGAAGATGGAATGAGGTTTCCAATTGCGATGTGCCATGTACACCAATAGTCAAGTGGTGGGGGTAACAAAGCAGTGGAGGGGGAAGTTTCAAGGTCATCCAAATTGTGTTTTAAAAAAACCTATCTTGTTACTGAGCTTATATGTCAGTAACAAGATAGGTGTTTTTGCTCTTTTACTTCTTTAATATAATGAAAAAATATACATATTCTATTATTGTAAGAACAAGGAAGACAACTGCTAGTCAGCTGAAGTAGTCCAAGTTGTCTGGCTCGGTCTTCATCGACGCCGGTGAGGAAGCTGTCGAGGAGTGTCCAGGCTCTTCCTTTGGCTGCCGGGTGTTCCGTATATTGCAAGCGTAAACCTGCACGTTTATACGGTAGCCTCGTGCCACCATCAGCTGCAACTCCTTGTACAAGTCGTTTAGCTCCTGCTGAGTCTTGATGCTCACCTCCTCGTAACTTGCGCAACTAACGTTCAGAGACATCTTGATGTTGCTAGGTTGGCTGCTGGAGTAGAAATGAAGCCGAGGCACAGCGCTTGGAGGTACATGAAAAAGTGGTGGGGGTAATAGTGGTGGGGGTATAGAAAATCCAATTAAACAGTTCTAAACTTTTTCCATCGATACAATGGAATGGAACAAATAGCGCAGGTGTCCTTGTAATTTTCAAATCGAAACAGTGGCGCTAGAAATCCGAATTGTTTTATACCACCATCCTGTACGAATCGCCGAAGGTCTCTGACGGCGGCCTCGCCACAAGGTCTACAAAACTTTTCCCCATCGTGGAACTTATACCAGGAGTATTCCGAATACCCTGTATTTTCCCTCCTGTAGCGTTTGACATCTTCTTTTATTGTTAGTGGGATATTGTCTTGTAAACATGTTGGGAACAAGTCCTTGTGAGTTATAACTCGTTGTATGCAAAGCTCGTACAAGGTGCTCATCGTTTGCTAGTTGGCAACAGACTGACCGTTTTTCGCATCCAAGCAGGTTTGAATCCTAGTGCGGTAGTAGGGGTAATTACAGTAGTGGGGGTAATTGTGAAATGCAAAGGTCAAAGGTCAAGGTCACCCGCGAAGTTTAAAAAAAAATGCAACATATCAATACGTGAAGTCTGTCACATATTGATATGTTGCATTTTTTTGTTTTTTTTTATTTTTTTTTGTCTTTTATGATTCGTTTATTTATAAAACATTACAACAACAACATATGTACAACATTAAAACTTAAATCTAACACTGCTGCTTGTCAGCGATGTGGATGGTCAACTCTGTAGAATTGCTACCCGTGCAGCCGTGGGACACCAGGTATAGACACCCGGGTTGAATAGAGCGAAGATCCTCGTTTTGTAGAAGATGGACGAATCTCTTGGGCAGGTACACCTGGAACTTTGGTTCATCCCCCGGAGTAAACGGTGCCTCGCTGAGACTGCAGCAGATGGCCTCCCCAACTGTAGTCTCCATCTTCTTCATAGCATGGATTATGTAGTGCTTCTCGTCTTTTAGTTCCGAGCACTTCTTTACAGGTAATATTGTTGACTTGGAGTGAGCATTGAACTGCTCGACCAAAGTCTGAAGGAACTGGTGAGATGCCATGGTCAGGTTACAGATCGTCTTCTTGCTCGGAGATGTTGTCGTCTTGGAATCTCGAGTAATACTCATGCCAGGTCCCTGTCTGCTCCCCACTTATATACTCTCCGTTACCCCCACCACTCCCCAATTCCCCACTTTGAAGGTAAGAGGCGAGTTTATAGGCATTTTTCAAAGCGCAATGTCTATCTTTATCATGTTCTGGGCTTTTTGTACAAATACATATGGTTTCCAGCATGTATTGATAATTCTTATCCAATTCCACATCATTAACCGGAACATGGGTAAATCCTTCGATCCATCTTTTCTTTTCCAGCCCCTTTGTGTAAATATTGGTAAACTTGTCTGAAAAGTGATGCATAATGTGATACAAGTCCGTGTAACTTGTAAAACCATCATACCAATCGATATGATGGAAGTGTTTTGAAATCCATCTGTTGGTAGTAGCGGCTTTACTAGTTAAAGACGAATAAGAACATGGTGGTTTAAATAAAAACGAATAAGGAACATTTGTATTCATGTCCAAAAACACAAGTTCTTTTATAATGAATCTATCATCATTACCACGAAACGCTTGAAACTCAATAATACCAGGCTTGGACTTTACTTGTTGTTCTTCTCCCTTGTCCATTTTGAAGGTCACACGTCTGCTCATCACGAAGTCAGGAGGTCAACTGATTTCCACACCACGGTAGGTACTACTTTTATACCAGGCCGTACAGTTGTTGGCGCGTTGGTGTATATTTAACGTGGGCACCGTCCCCAATAGGCCTAACCCCACAAAATGTTGGTTATTGTTTTAAAAACTAACCATTGTCATTTAAGTTTCCATCTTTATATTTTCCTTATTTTCATTTTCATCACTAACACTTGATTCTTCTCCTCCATCTTCCTCTTCTTCCTGTTTTACTGATTTCTTATGTAGTTGAGCGTACTTTTCCAATTGTCTCCACATCTGTACTTCATGAGGAACTCTATTAAATATAGAAGTATCCACAGGTCCGTATAATATAGGTGCGTCCGGTTGTTTGTCCAAAGTATCTTCCAGATAATCTTTAATAATCGAACTTGAAAACACCAGTTGTCTCAAGTATCTTGTTATAGGTTCAGTAGCACAAGTTAAAATGAAAAACTCCTCTCGATTAAGTTGAATTTTGTTATCATGTCTTGTTGTGTCTCTAAACCGTAGCTGATGATCACCACGTTGTTTAATGATATCAATTTCCACATTTGAATCCAAAAGTCCTACTCTTGTCTTTCTTCCAAACATGTTACTACTTAAATAGCATTCTAGTAGATGCAAATGTTTCATAAACGATTCCCAAGCACTGTCCGTAAACAAAATCATTTTGGGTCCATGAGTTAAAATTACAGTAGGGGAATAATCTGTAGATTTCATAACACCGATTAAAACACTTTTATCCAAACTGGAAGAGATTGGGTAAAATATTCGCAAAAATACCTCACTCAATATGTTTGGAGAAATATTATCTTCAATATCCCTTTTTCTCTTTTGTATAGTCTTTCTTCTTTTACCTTTTTCTTCAACATTATTACTGGCGTGAAGTTGTCCGCAAACGTTTTGTTCACCTCCTTCCTGGTGACCTTGAGGATCTAAAAACTCAGATATCTCCTTCTCAATATCTACCACATTTTCAGGTGTACCACTAGGAGAAGCCATATTGAATACGATGCTACCCATACAACAGTAGGCAACAAACTGATGAGGAGCGGTCTGTACGCTCTGCTTTTATACTCGCGGAATGAAACAAAACCGGTTCTTACAATACATTTTTAACAATTCCAGTTAAAGGTGTGTATGTTACGATTTTATCATGTAGAATTAAACAGTATGCAGTTGTATTAGCCGGTATAGCATCGTTGAATTCCATTTCTATTTTTATATCCACACTTGAAGACTTTACTGATTCATTTTGTTTAGAACAATCGATTACAACTATTGGGTAGGCATCGAAATATTTGTCAGGTGGTAATAAAGGTGTATTTGTTTTACCGTAATATGAACTTTGGAATCTCGCGTACATATCGTACAATATACTGTATTTCTTCTTAGTGAATGACACATTTAAATTGTCGTATGGAAAGAATTGTGAATTTAAATAAACTTTAATATTTTTCAAGTCACAATGATCAAATTGTCCTGCATGTTTAGTAATGGCGTCTCTTCTACCTGTTTGTAAACCAAATATAATATACCTGGCTCGTTCTACATAATTCGATGTTTTAACAGTCCAAGTGTGTCGATCCGTAGTAGGTAAACTGGGATGCTCATGAAATTCCCAACTTCTAAATGGAATAACAATATCACGATCGGCTTTTAATTTTCTTAAAAGTAGCATTCTATGCTCGTCAGCCAATTTAACATGTGGAACTCTCCATACAATTTTGTCTAATTTTAATTTCCATTCTAAAGTCGCATCTGTAGTAGCATCTGCAGCTTTAATAATGTCTTTATCGTTAGAAGATCTCAACAAAACTAATTCTTGTTTAACGTTTAATATTATTTTCCTATAATCTTCAGCAAAACCAAGCAGCAAACGTAATGGAATATGAAAATCAAAATATCCATTTGGATTTGGAGTGATCGTGTCAATTGTAGGTAATACCCATCCGGCAGGTTTAAGTAAATTGGTTTCATTGGGTGTTATAGATGTTAATCCTTTTAAAGTTGTCGTAATACCTACTTTTTTAGTGGAATCAACTGTTACACCTGATATTTCATATCTAATTTCATCAAATAGGAAAGCCATAGGATTATTTATAAATGGAACTGTTGTACCAACAGTAGTACCGTCCTTTTTAGTAACTTGTCCTTCAATATACAAGTAACTTTCACATGGTAGTGTGTAAATGTCTTGATTTTGTATGGGAATACGAATTTCATCGTTATTGTTTAATTTCGATGAAGTGTAAGGGTTGTGGGTGTGATATTCTTTTTCCCATAGGGTTTCGTCGAATGTTGGACCCTGCGCTATATCCAGTATATCCATACTCGGTTAATTTTAATCCAATTCTCTCTAAGAAACGAATGTTCTCGCGTGTTAACTCCTCCACAGCTGAAGAGCTACTAATGCGGTTTCCCGTAGGTTGTTCGCTTTTAAATGTTAAACCCATGGTTTTGTATTAAAGTGTCGATTTTAAATGTAATCTAATCGTAATAGGCTCTTCTCTGAAGTCTACCAAGTTACCGTCTTGATCCAATACGCTCAACACGATGTCTGAAATGAAAGTGGTGTTCAACGGTAGATATACCAGGTTTTGTGGCTTTTCAACAATTTTAAATCCAGGTGGTACACTTGGGTAAAAAGTATGTATGATGTGGGTGTTAGCCCCATCCCTGTAAGCACCTTGTATAATGTTACAAGTTATGTCTATACTATTGACTTTTAATATTGTTACTGTTTTCTTACCGGAATGTGTTACATTTGGTTCTAATACAGACCCATCGTTGGAAAATCCTAATAAATCACCAATTGAGTTTGGTTGAGTGAAATCTATATAATATTTGGAAGTAATTTCAGCTTTCATCGTATTATTATTACCTTTTAATGTTATATTGTCTTTTCCCATTTTAGTTTGCAAAAATTCATTTATATGATCAATTTCATAAGAACCTGTGGGTAACCTGCACTCTTGTAAGTCTGTAAATTTTCCACTGGCATCCTTTCCCTTATAATAATGCAATATGTTATTTTTACCTTCCGTAACATTGGGAATAGAGTTGTACGTTGTAAAATCCAATAGTGCCGCCTCCCAAAACCTTCCTTTTTGCAAGCGTAACGCTGGAAAAAGGATACTTCGTAAATTGGACGATTTTCCTGTTAATGATACCGTATAGGAAGACATCTCAATAGTGACTGATACTTTTAGCTAGAAATTCCAAACATAAATGGCCGCATATTGAAGTATTATCAGGTTGTTCTCTTTTATAGTTATAATATATGTTTTTAGCAGATCTAAAGTAATTTTGAAGTTCTGTTGGTGGTGGCAAATTACCGAAACTATCAAAATAATATACATTGTTATTTAGTTTCTTATAACAAACCCAATGGGTGCCAGGCCCTTCAGTATTATCCAAATTTACAATTCCAGTCTCATTTTGCCACATTTTCTTTGGTAAACTGTCTTTCATAAATACTCCGCGGAAAAATGGTATTTTTAAACAGGAAATATATTTAAATAATTCAATATTGGTTAATGCTTTATGTGGTATGACCAATTGATTTCTTTCATTTAATATGCACGATAAGGTCTCAGGTAAAGACCTGCCCCGTTTTTTACCATTGACCACACGGTGGGCTTCTTCCTGCCTTTTCTTGTAGATCGTCGTCTTCTTTTTATATTTCCTCCATGTTTTCTTGTGGTTGACCTCCTTTTTACTCTCTTTCTCCTCCTTCTTCCACCTCCTACCGCTGTTTTAGCCTTCATACCTGCTGTTACTGCTAAAGCTGCTGCTTTTTCTGCTATGCTAGCGTCACTTGATTTTACTCGTTGCCAAGCTATGTCCGCAAGCTTTTTGTCAGCTATTGATCTATTTTTTGAATCGGCAAACGTGGAATATGCGATATCGTGTTCTTTACAAGCCTGATCTAACTTGTTTATGCCAGGATCGCCTCTTTCCAGTCGTTTTTTCAATTTAGTTCCTGGTCCGCAATACTGATAACCTCCTGGTATATGAAATTCGTATGGTAATGCGTCTATTGCTCTATTTACTATGGATCCTACTGGAATTTGTTTTAAAGCTTTACTTAACAGAGAAACCGCTGTGGACGTGATCCCACCTCCTTTCCTTGCAGTGTCTCGATATGGACTGATGTACTTGAACGTCATTATTGTCCTTTTATAATCGCAATGTGCAACTCATGTGTTAACTCTATGACGAGTTGGGAATAAATGAAGTTGTTTATTGTGTTCTTTTATTAAATATCAATATCACCCCAATTTGATGATCTAAACTGTTGTGTATTAGGGTGAATAAAGTACTTTTTAAAAATTTCCCGTTTAATCCAACCACCTCTCGAGGCTTCATCCCAAATTTTATGACCTGGCCCTCCTCGAAGAACTTCCGGTGTGAAATGATTGTGTAAATCAAATATCGCATTACCTAAAACTTTTACAAGAAAACTAACAGTGACAGCATTATCTACATGTTCAGGGTCTTTAAGGTTTGTTATACGTTTATTATTACAATCATACACTTTACTATCCTTTAATGATGTTGTAATGGTCTGTCCTACAGTTGCAGCATCATTTGCTTCTCTTCCTTGTCCCAAGTCTCTTATCACTCTATTATTACATGTAAACCATCTAAAATATTTATCTGGATCTAGATGTACGGTTTGTGATAAAGCAGCTGCATCATGTTTTTCATAACCCCATCCCATATTTGATAACTTTTTATCCATGCAATCCCAAGCATCATTTTTGTATGTTAATAAATTAAATTTTTCATTACCTTGAACAAATTCATCCCCTTGCTTCGATACTACTTGATCTTGTTTTACAAAAGAGGTTGTTTCTTGTTTTAAGGTTTCCATCATTTGACCCACTGTTGCACCATCTGATGGCGCCGAACCATCTTTAACATTTGCTAAACAATTATTAAAACAATCTATAACCCCTACATCACGTATGATGCAATGATCTTTAATATATTTTAGATTTACAGCATCGTTTTCAGTTTTTGGATAGCCTATATCATTAATAACAAATTTATAAAAAGAAAATCCATCTTTTGTCTTTTCAGGTATCAAAGAATGTAAATAGCGTCTATTTACGCTGTCTTTTGCATCTTTAGGGTCATCTACGTTGGATATACGTTTATTGTTAGCACTATACGTTTTCCCATTGAATTTTAACGTATTTTTTAATTCAGATGACAAATAACCTTTGTTTATCGCATCACCATTTTCATTTGGTTTACCAACGTTGATAATTCTATGATTTTCCGCGTCATATGTGTTATTTTGTAGTTTTAATGTTGGCGATATCTTTTCCTTTAATATTTTTAAGTTTATTGCATCGTTTTCATCCGAAGGATCTTTTATGTTTTTTAACCTTTTATTACTCATATCATAATCTCCATCAGGTGTTTGTGGTAAACCAGCACTTCTTTTTAAATTATTCGCATAATATAACCCATCCGAGGAGTAACGTCCGAACTTGTCAACACTCATGGTGCAACTGAATAGTACTCTAAGGAGTAACGCATTTTTATGAGATTACCCCACGGTTTCGGAGTTCATCCACTAAAGCCACCCATTCGTTTTCCAATCCAGTATGACCCGCTTCTTTAGCTTCATGTATTAGTTTCATTCTATCCACCAATTTATTGATGTTATTATAATAAATCACATTTGTGTTATATAATTTCTTCATTAAACCTGTACCTGTAACGGACTTACTTCTTTTTCTTCGTTCCTGAGCACTTACATCCAAAGTGGATGCCATAAACCTTCGTTTTACAGGTTTTCTTTGTGTTAACGGCATTGTTTGTCTTCTAGTTGGTATTAACTTGGATACAAATTCTTTATATTTTAAAGACTTAGATCTAAAAGGAGGTTGGTCAGGTAAATACTTTCTCCTATATGCATTTGTCTGTTCCAAAATATTTTTATATGCTTCCATGTCTTTTTCTTTCACTAACGATACTGAAGGCTTATTTTCAAATAATAATTCAAATAATCCTTTTGTGCCCTTATATCTTTGATCACCAATGACAATATTATCATGTTCGTCAACGTTTAACGGGCTATTACCTATCATTAAACCGTCTTCTGTTAATCTCGCTCCATAACTATGGTAATTCTTATTAGGAATTGTTCCGAGTAACATTTTTACCATGTATTTCCTTCCTAAAGGTCCTTTGTTATGAATGTTTTCACCCAACAAGCTTATGTTTGACGGACCTTCCCTTGTCTCTTCTTCTTTTTCCTCTTCACTAGCAGTTGATACAACTTCATGTCCTCTTTTGGCTTTTACTTCATATAATTCTTTTATTCCACTATAGTCCGGTGATTCTAGCTCTCTTTCGGGTTCTCCACCGGTAAAACCACTATACGTAGAGGATTCCAGGTCTTCATCACTAAACTCTTCTGATTTTACATTTTCTCTTTCAAACTTCGTAATAGGTGCAATCGCATCTCCTTCCAATACAGGTTTAGCAACTTTTTTGTTTAATTGTTTCAAGGGTTCAGTAATAGGTTTAAAAGTAGATTCAAGGAATTTCTCCCTCTCGCTAATACCTAGTTTCAATGCTCTGTTTTTAGCCCGAATAGAATCACTAAGTGATTTTATTTCTTTTACTAATTTTTCTTGGTTAACCATGTTTGTAGCAAGACGTGTTGTACAACAATGAATGTGTTATACCGCGTTTAATGTATTAATATAAATTTATCAAATCCTATCCTGTATCGACCATTGTTTAGCGGTTGTTCCTTCATAATTGTTAGGAACCCATACTTTTCAGCCCAAGCCTTTCCACACAACTCTTTAAATCGTTCAAATGTCATATCCGCATTTACATGATCAAAATATATATGTTTTAGGTTGGTTTCGTCCTGTTTAAATACAATTAACATGTTTGCATTGTCTCTAATGAGTTGTTTAGGTATTTTGCTGTAAGTTTGGCCAATATAAATGCTATCTATGTTGTTATGTCGACCCATAGCGAAGTAATTCCTTATTGTGTTTTGGTTTTCACAAGATACATCGTCGAATATAAACACGGAGAATGGTTTAGCTTCTTGTGGCTGCATGACACTCTCGCTTGCATTAAACTTTAAATATTTAACTTCAGGCACATTAGTCAGTATCTTTTCCAATAATTGATACTTTGGTTGTTGTAGTGATTTTGAAAATACATATAGATTGTTAAATCGTAATCCTTTAGGGTTTGTAATCAAATTGAATACTACATTAGTTTTTCCACAGTTGGAAGGTCCGGTAACCAGACAACGAACGGTGTTTGGTAACAAATTGCCATGTTTCCCACTATTGAATTCTGAATTATCCACTGTGAGTTCATCTATATTATTAATAGTAAAACTCTCTTTTTGTGGTACTATCTCCATCCTTTGTAATGGTTCAACCTAAAATGATTCTCTATCGTTATATCAAATCCTTTTTAGGTATCCAAGAATCTTCCGTCTTATTAAATCCTAACCATCGTACTTTGACCTTATCTTTTTTCCGTTGCAACACCTTTTCAACTAAATATACATCGCCTACTGTTGATTTTAACATTTCATGTCCATAAAACCCTCCTTCAAGCAATTGTCCTTTATTATCTTTTAAAATATATGTCTCAGGTACTGTAGGTTGTACTTTGAATACAGTAAAAACCTCATTGGTCCAATTTGGCAGGTATCTTTTACTGAATACACCTTTATATTTACTTATTCGCACTTTATCACCAACATTAAATTTTTTAGGCTTTAGTTTTTCAACTTTTGGTTTAGTATTCGTTTTTATACGTTTTAATACAAGGTTTTCATTTTTACTAGTTACTTGGTTTGGTTTCATCCCGATAGTCCTATGAAATTTGTTATTGTAATCGTTTATAAGTTTTGGTAACATATCAATCCATATGTGCGATCCTCTGTTGGAAAACATTTTATACATTGCACTTTTTAAAGTTCTGTTGAATCTTTCGATTATTGAAGCTTTTACCTCTGAATTGGTTGAGTAATGGTTTATATTGTGTTTTTTCATTAAATTTGCAAATTCCTTATTAAAATATTCTTTTCCATCATCTGTTTGTAAATGTTTAATAGTATGTTTGTCTCTTTGTATAGCTGTTTCCATTGCTTTTGTAACACTTTTGCCACTTTTATCTTTTAGTGGTAAAGCATCTGCCATTTTTGAAAAACAGTTAATAACAGTCAATATGTATTTATATCCTTTATTTTGTTTGCTATAAGGAATCATTTCGATTAAATCCGCTTGATATAAATCATTAATTCCTTTTATCACCATATTTCTTCGTGGAAACTTTCTTCTTGCAGGTTTATGAAGTTCGTTGACAATTTGTTGCTTCAAGTCCTTCATATTGCAGGTTTCAATGTTTGTTGTATCACATGTATAATCACAATGAACGTTGTCTTAAATATTCACATCATTTATATGGGTCAAGGTCATCCAAACTTGTGTAAAAAAATGGGGAACACGGCGTTGGACTTGCCGTGTTCCCCATTTTTTTACGGAAGGAGAAAGGAATAAGGTCGAAGTTGTAGAAGGACGAAGAATAGGTTACTAGTTGATAGGGTTTAGGGAGTAATGGCCGAATGGAAGAGTGTGGATTTTGTCGGGCAAAATATGTCTTTTATCATCCCGAGCTGACAGTGCTTTTTTAATTTCGGTGACACTGTAGACTTGATGCTTGAAGCTTCGGATATTGTTGAATGTTGCTGATATCGTAGTATCTTCAAACAAACAAGTCTTGTAGTGGTCAAATGTTACGTGTTTTTTCAAATAAGATGTCTTCACTCCTTTTGCTTTTTTCACTGTCGGTGTGTTGTTCTCGTGGTACATCTTAAATGAATACAATTTTGCCATCAGCGCCACTATTTCTTCTAAAGGCATTCCATTTGCTTCATCTTTGAATTTTCCAATTACTTTTTTATTTTTTTCATTAAAATTTGGATGGTTCTTCGGATAGTCAGAAAAGTCGAAATCTTCTTTGTATGGAAAAGTCCTTAGGTCTTCATACATGTCCAAAGTCTTTATCCAGTAGATAAACGCGTCCGTATCCATGTATGCAACTCCAATGTTTTCCCTTCCGTAGTGTTTAACCATTTTGTTATAATGGAAATCATACATCAGGGTTTTACTTATGTCCAAAATCGACATACCTATGTATAACGGACGGTCCATGACTATTGTTGTTTTCTTCATACTGACAGCGACTAGATTTTCGTTTATAATCATGGATGTTCCGAAATTTGGTTTTTGCACTAATTTTTCCAATTTCCTAGGATCACTCACTAATTTTACATTTTTGTGTTTTCTTTTGTTCTCCAAGGTCTTCCCAAAGATGGCATTGTTCATTAATTTATAGAAGTCCTTTTCAAATGCTGTTGTCGCTGCAGCTCTTCTTGCAGTGTTGGAATCAATATATGGTTTCAACCAACAAGACTGGGTGAATTCAATTGCTCTATGAATTCTCACTATACGTAGACCCAATTCAAGAGCCTGTTGAACTACCCAGTAGTGAGCCACATAGCGATCCTTATTCTCCAAGGTCATCATCAATTTTGGCCATCTTCCTGTCGGTGAAACTTCAGTCTTGGCTAGGAGAGGCAAGTCGTAGTGATGGTCATGAAGGTGCTCTGGATATTCGAAATCACAGTCCAAAATATAGCCTTTTGGACCATTCTTTGGAATCTGTGAGATGTCTCCAATGGTGGCCGGGTCGATCCATTTGAAGTCAGCGTAGGGAAGCGGATTTGACATTGCCCAACCATAAAGGTTGTTTGCGTCAAAGTAGCCAAGGTAGACCGATGGTTGTTGCTCGTCGAAGCCGGGGATGTACTTGTTGTTGGCTTTGACATGACGTGTTACAGCTTGTGTCAAACCGCCCCGTACACCAGATTCCATCATGAGCACCATATCAATATCCGTTAGAAGTTCCAGTCGACAGTTGGTTGACTTTAGCATAGCTTGCCATGCTAATCCTGGAGATGTGTACGAGTGTAGAGGGTCCAGTCCATAGGCGGAGAAGCAGGTGTTTCGGAATTCTTCCATCACATCGCACAGCAGAGTTACGTCCAATTTTATATAAAAGTCAGAATATTCCCCTAAGGTTTGAATGTTTAGTTGGTTCCAAACATTACAAGCATGATTGTAGTCTTCAACGGAGATTTCACTTTCGTTTAATTTGCTGTTGAAGGCTTCGATCGGTGGTAGACTGGTTTCTTCAAATTTTTCTGTAGATGTTATGTAGTCGTAGGGGAACACTCCTTTACGTAATACTAAGTCCAATTTATCTTCAGGTACAATCTTGCTGGTTTCTTTTAGGTCTTCTCTTCGTAGATTCTCAGACAATCTGCTCAAACTAGATGCCATAAATCTATAAGAGTCTACAAAGCGAAGTTTAATTTTACCTACGGTTTTTGAGAAACTGATGTACTTTTCCAATGTTGTAGCAAGAACATCAATTTTACCATCATCTCTTCCTAACTCTGGAATAATGAAGTGGGAGTCGTAGCCGCTAAGATTGTGTAACACGACAGGGATAAAGTGGGGCAGTTTGTAATTTATATTGCATGAATTACAAGCAGCTCCTCTGTATAAACCTGTCAGGTGATCGTGATCTCTTACTTTTGGATTTTCTTCACTGAAGCTCTTCTCGCATAGATAACATCTTGATGCCATATTGTATTCTTCTTGTTGATTCTCATTCAAAGGTTCCATAGGTACGACATTACCATACAAGCGTTGTACCTTTTCAGCAATGTCATACAACTGGTCTACGAAATACTTAGCGGCTTCTTCACCACGGTAAAGTATTGGAGTGGATGTTAAACCATAGTTTTGCAATTGGTTTTCAGACAAGGTTGATTTCACTATTAGACAAAAACTGTTGGGTTGATGCAACTGATATTTTGTTCTTCTAGTCACTTCACCGTCCGGCAGCTCCTGTGGTACTAACGTAGATTCAAAATCTGCGTAGATGACTACTGGAATCCGATATTGGTGAACTGTTTTGTTAAATTGGATACACGCTCGAGATGGTGGTGGCAGACTAATCTTCACTTCATAATTTTCATTACAAAGTCTTTTGTGTTCTATCAACCACTCTAATCCTCCTTGTCTTATTTCTTTATATGTGAAACAAAAACATCTTTTACACACTGTTAACCTACGCCTCTGTTTTGATAATTGATTTCGAATCAAGGATGCAAAGTCCTTTATCCACACATAATGTGAAATTTCACCCTTAGTGATCAGTAGCAAATCAGTGTGGTTTCTTTGCTCAACTTTTACTACCCGCAAAGGATAAACGTTGTTCGAATCATCCAGACCGAAAACATTCACTGAAACGCCAGGATTTTTCTTTTCAAATTTGTCTATGTCTTTCAATGTAACTGGGTAGGTGAGGCCTTGAAAGTTGTAGCGGTGTTCATTTTCGTAATATTCTCTACCAACTCTTTCAGGATGATCTTTAACATACTTGGTTAACATTGCATACTTAAAACATTCATTACCTTCATTTTGCACATTCCTACACGATTTAGTGTTTTGGATTTTCTTTGGTAAAGGGATAAAACTACTACCCCTTAAACCATATCCATGCTTGTGAACCCTTACATCCATACCTTCAATTGATGACAAAGTCCATCCAGATCCTCTTCCTTCATGTTCTTGAAGTTTTGTTATAAGTTCTTCCAAGCATTCTTCAATAATATCATCGATGTTGGAGGTGAAGGTAAGGGTTCGGTTTTTGGTAATGAACGCTCTCAATGCTGTTTCACCATCAGTATTGTTAAACATAGCCTCTAACACCATTCCAAATTTAATAAAATTTAATCTTTGTAGTTCTTCCCTCAAGGTTCCACCAACAAGTTCCTTAGCCTGGGTTATAAATGTTTCCAGTTCCAATTGAACATTATTAATTTTGAAATGTGTTACAACTCGTCCTGGCAAGGCCGTGGTGCGCAGTTGTTTCACATCTTCCAGTTCTTCTTCAGTGTCCTCTTCTTCAGTGTCTTCTTCTTCAAAAGGTCTTCTAGCAGTAGATGGTCCAGCACCAGCAAATTGGATCACACTAGGTCTTCTTCTTTGCATTTGCTGTAGATAGCTGTCCCAGTAGTCCGTCTGCTTCTGGTGCTCTTCCAAAAACCGGTCAATTGAGTCTAAGTCTATTTCATCCATGGTAATATCTTCTTTTCTATCTTCGTCTTCATGTAATTCTCTGTGTATGGTGAAAAGATCTTCGTCTTGAAAGATTTCCCCACAAATGTCGCAAAGAGCCATTTTAAACAGTTTGGCTTTGAATGCACACTCTGTGAATGTCCACGCAATAATGAGCAGCGCACTCCACCGGGACCCTTTATATCCGAGGCAGATAGGTGGGGAAAGTGACGTCATATGGAAACAGGTTATCACTCATGTGCTAAATTTAGCCTTTACACAACCGTTTGTAATACATTTATCAGTAGGCTTGATAAATTGATGATATTTGGTCTAGATTCAATAATTTGTACAAGTTTTTTCAAAGACGTCTGTTTGAGCAAGTTTATGTAGGTCAAGGTCATTTGGAATTATTATTTTGAGCGGGGGATAGAGCACTAAGCAGCATCATTTACTACAAAGTGCTCTATCCCCCGCTCACATTCTTTTTTTTAACATTTTTGTTTAAACTTTTTACAAGGGTGAAACATCACCATCAGAGTCGGAATCATCCTCATCACGGAATAGGCAGCGATGACAATACATAATTCTTCTGGCAACTAACATCCTATCCATTGGACGATGGGGAGTGTCTTGTTCTTGTTCTTCTTCTTCGATTTCCAATTGGAATTCCATTTCCGACTCAGATGACGACTCTAATGTTTCGTAGGCGTGCAAGTCCACTTCATTGTCCGTTGAACCAGCTTCGTCAGAGTCCGTTTCAATATCCATTATCTCTTCCTCCTCCTCTTCTTGATCAACCGCAGGTAGTTGGTCCTCTACTTCTATAATTTCTAGAGGTATTACCTCCAGAATAGAGACAATTCTGTTGCGATGGAACACGGTGTTGTCAAGTGGAGCCATGGTATGGAAGTGTTGTATCCATCCAATTTGCTTACCCTTTTTATACCCCCACCAACTATACAATTTATGTGGGTCAAGGTCACGTAAAGATACCCTTTGAGCGGGGGATAGACCACTAAGCAGCATGCTAGTCCATTGCCGCAAAGTGATCTATCCCCCGCTCTGTTCTACAAAACCTCAATCAAGTCCAAGTCCAAGTCCTGTTTAACACATTTTATTCTAATTCCATATCCAATTTAAAAATTTCAATTTCACATGGTTTACATTCCTGATGTATCAAACACTCCAGCTCCCTAAACATATCGTCCAGTTCGTCCAAATTATGATGTCCTACTTTTAACACATGAAGGTGGTTCATGCTTTGCATTGTAGCATGACCATCAACAAACAAGTTTCTTTTCCACGCTAACATAAATTGGCAGTTTTCTTGAAAGATTTTTCTCACCAAACAATCATACACAGCCGTCAACATGTCTCTACAATCTTCATAGTGTACCATCACAGAATACCTGTCCAAGTTAGCACCAAGCAGCGATCCACTCATTGTTTCTAGCGTTCCACTGGAAGGTCCAAAGCAGAATGAAGTCGAGATGTATAGACCCCCTCTTTTATACCAGTTAACCGGTTGTCCTTGCTGTAAAGTGGGTCAAGGTCATCCAATGCTACCCTTTGAGCGGGGGATAGACCACTAAGCAGCATGCTAGTCCATTGCCGCAAAGTAGTCTATCCCCCGCTCTGTATTCTACACACACACACACACACACACACATGTCCCTGTCCAAGTCTTTCATTACATACCCAATATATATTCAGTTCCTTCATCATCACTATCACTCATCACTGCTTCCACAAACTCCACAGGATTAAAGTTAAATTGTTTCAATTGTTCTTTTAAGTTTTCAATTTGTTGGTCCTTTACTTCTAAAACACTGTGGAGGTGTGATATGTAGTCCGCTGCCTCGTTGATGCTTGCTACTCTCGGATCGCCTAACTTCAAGCTGGGAACTACACCCTGCAGCCTGAAGTACGCCATACGCCTTTCTTGCTCCTGCCGTTGACCAGGACTGAGCAAGCCTTGCCCGTCTTGGCTCACCTCCAGCAAGGTCCGTAGCATTGGAGCTTTGCAGGCGTTTGCCCGAGCAACAGTTATGCTGTGGAATGGTCGAGCAGGTCCACGAGTAGCAGGCAGGACGTTGGCAGCACGCCTTCTTGAAGAAGAAAAGGAAGCCTGAGAAGTTTTGGAGTTGAAAGCCATGTTACAGTGTTGTATTCAGCTAAGCGGTACAAAGCAGAATAACCAAACTGCACGTTAATACCCGTATATATACACTTATCAGTGGTGGGGGTACTAGCTAGCCTTGGTAAAGTGGGTCAAGGCCATCCAAAAACATTACCAGAACGGGGGATAGATCACTAAGTGGCATGTTAGTCCATTGCCACAGAGTGATCTATCCCCCGCTCTGTATTTCACATTCACGCACACATTCATACATACACACAAGTCCCAGTCCAAGTCTTTACCCACACACCTATCCACTCTCATCCTCACTATCATCACTGTCCAACAGGCTTTCACACTTCCTAATTAGTTTTTCCCATTTACTCCGGATATGAAGTAGCTCCCTGCGAGTATTCTCTAGCATTCTGTCCCTTTGCTCTATCACTTCGTCGTACCACTCGATGATGTTTGGTGGAGTCTGAGTTGATGCGTCCATTGTGGTTGGTTGAGACGCTCCGCTGCTCCGCAACTCCTTCCTCACAGGACCAAAGCCGGAGAATCGGACACGACTCCTTGACGAAGGCCCCGATCGGATTGGTCCAATGCTCGGGCTGGAGTTGGAGGCGACCGGGCCAGAGGTAGAGGCTGGGACGTTCATAGCAGACATGGTGGTGTTCAGCTTAACGGTGTAAAGCAGAATGAGAGGACGGTTGATCACCACTCCTATATATACCCATTTTTAGTGGTGGGGATAACACGGGGGGGGGGGGGTTAAAAGAAATTTTGCTTAGTCTTCCCGGTCATCAGTTTTACATACCTTTAGCACACCCATTATTTTGGTTTCTTCAATAACTTTACACACCTCAAACACCCAAGCAAACAGCTCATCTATGTTGTTATAATTAATTTTTGTCCAGTGTTCATACTTATGAGTTTGGTTGTTTATAATACATAGATAAAATGTAGACCCGTCTCGTCTTATACAATACTCAACTTCCATTCTATGCTGGTTTAGCACTTCCCAAGCATTGTGTTGATCTATCAAGAAGTCACCACCTTTGTAATTGTACCGTGACATGTTTACCACGGAGCACAGAAACAGACTGAAGCAAATGAACGGCTCATACAAGCTTAGTAAGAGCGTTAGAGTGGGGGTATCACGTGATACACAACATTAGTTGTAAGGTTAGCACTTTACTTTAAACAGTAATTTATATGGGTCAAGGTCATTCAAACTTTGAAAAATTTTTACCTCCAAACACTTGTAGCAAGCTACAAGTGTTTGAAGGTAAGTTTTTATTTGTTAATGATTTATTTGTAACTTAGTCTTCACCCTCAAGGACACGGTTTGAGATTGTCCCAGTGACTTTACATCACCGCCAGGTTAAAGTATTATACAAGTCAAGTATTTTTTTTTTTTTTTTTTATTAGTTGACTTGTATAATACCCCTCTCCCTTACTTTAAGAGGGTTAAGACTAAATTTGGAAAAATAATTTGGAAAAAGACTTTTAAATATTGTCCAACACAACCTAACAATTTTGGCTTTTTCTTTTTTAGTGAGCCCATGTCCTAATCCATTTCCCAAACAGATCGGCATCCTTTTCTTCGAATTAAATAAGCACCGGGGACAAAAAATTCTCTTTGTACCATCGCAGGTGGTACTTTCATTCTATGAAGGCGGCCATCACCTTTTAGAATGATTTGCACATTTATGTTAAATGCTCCATAAGCTTGAACAATAAAATAATATTTTTTGTCCCTCTTATAAAATAATATTTTTTGTCCCTCTTGAGCCTATTAATTTTCAGCTTCTGCGGACTGTTGGGGTGTTTGAACTTGGACTTTTCAGGCATAATATTAAGGCTATAGGGCTTTGGTGTCGGAATTTTGATTTTCTTATTCAAGTGTCGTTGGCAACGATCTTTTTCTGGAAGAGCAAAACTCGGACAACAAAGAACCACAGCCTCTCTGCTAAACCAAACATAATCGCATTTATCAGGCTTGCCAGCAGGGCATTTAACACGATTACGTTTCTTTTGTGTTGGACTCTTAGTGTTTTGGAGCTTCTCCGAATTAGGCTGGCTAGAAGAAATAGGGGTGGAAGGGGGTGGAAGAGGCAAAGATTGGTCAAAAGGAATGGAGCAAACAATTTTGGGTGGGGTAGGAGAGCGTGTTAGGTCTATGGAGGGAAGTTCAGGGGAAAAGATGGATTTACGGGATGCTTTGGTTGGTGTGGATGGCATGGGGGATATGGGTGAGGGACATTGTGATTTGGTATAGGATAGGATTTTTTGGGTTCTGCTGTAGGGGGTTATCCTCGACCTGGACGTCTCTTCGAAGACTGCAGACTCCGATCCTGAGTCCGATAGCAGCGAGAGTGCTGGAGAGGCTACCGGGACTCGACCGCTGAGTTTTCCTGACGATGGTGGAGGTGCACCGGCCTCTTCCACTGTCGGCGGCAGTGGCGACAGGCTGGGCATGGAGGCGGGCTGTGGTGGCGGCGGCGGCGGTGGTGGCATCGTCAGGCAGCTCAAGATGTTTGCAGTCATCAGATATTCCAGGATCGAGGCGGAGGATGATGGAGGTTGAGTCGTGTCGGTTGAGGTTGAAGCTGGCGGGTAGTTTTTGAGTTTAAGGCCCATTTTACCCATTGTAATAAATGGACTTAATGAAAAGAATAGATGAGAATAAAAAAGTGAAGTTATTATAAATAATCTCAAGAACAAGAGAGAACCTGTCCGTACGGGAGCTTGGACGGGAATGAGAAGTGCATGCAGCCGGGCCGCCTTATATCCCCACCGGGGCTGCCACGCCCAGTATATCGGGGGGGGGGGGTTTCGCACTTTTTGTCGGGGGGGGGGGTTTTGCACTTTTTGTCGGGGGGGGGGGTTTGCACTTTTTGTCGGGGGGGGGGGGTTTGCACTTTTTGTCGGGGGGGGGGGGGGGGGCTTACACTTTTTCAAAAAAAAGAAGCCCCACTTGGGGCATTTATGTTGCCATCGCTGAAGCCTCCCAACAGACCCAACTATAAACAACTCCACACTTGTGTGTTACTAATACCTAACTGTTAACTTTTAAAAGACCTCTATATATAAACTGTGTTGATAAGATCTGACTGTTAAAGATTTTGAAAACTTTTATATTTAGGTCAAGGTCACGAAAAAACTTTAAAAAATTAAGCCCCACACCCCCATAGGGGGTGTGGGGCACTTGGGTTGTCATCGCTGTAGCCTCCGAAGAGACCCAACTATGACAACAAGGCAACATCCAATGTCGTGTACCCTTCGCCACGCGAGACTTGTAAACATTTACTGCATTTCTAACTAATAACTTTTCCAATAGCTAACAAAATGTCATTTACATAATTTTTAAAGAAACTGGGGGGGGCAGGTAAGTTAAGTGGGTCAGGTAAGTTAAGTGGGTCAAGGTCACCCACAACACTTGTACTCTAAGTGTTGGCTATACCCCCACCACAACTGGGTCCCTAGGCTGCACAACACCGCTTCGCCAGTATGTCTCCGGCTTTCATGCGGTGCGTCTCGCTGTTCTCTAGCTCTCTATATGCAAGTAAATTTACAAGTTCTGAATGTAGGTCACTACACTTTAACTCTGGGACGATATCGACTTGTAGTATTTCAGTGTTTTGACTCAAGGTCATCACACTTTAACTCTAGCACATCGGTTATCGTACCAGAGGTGCTCAATAACCTAACTTGTAATGTTTAGGGTGGCGTTTGCACGCCACGTGGTATCGCCATGAGTGTCCAGTCCAGGTTTTAAGTTAAATTAATTTTACTGTAATCTTTTCCATTTCCGCTTCGTTTTGCCAAAGTATAAGGTGTCGCTTAATAAAGTGGTATTTCTCTACAGTTATAGGAGATTGCAAGGATACAATTAGTTTATTTAGGAGACTCTTCATCTTGGAGTTTAACACAATTTCCACTTTGACTTTGCTTCCTCGGCTCTCACAGCCTAAGCTGTACAGAAATGTTTCTTCTAGTGCCAACTCGGGCCAAGAGAACAGTGTGTTGACTGTAGGACAGCTCATGGTGAAGTGATGCGATACTCCAGCGTACCACCTCACCTTCCCCCGCCACTGTGACCTTCCCCCACTCCTGCTGTTTCCCCCACCTCTTTTCCCTTGACTCATGCGCTACAAGCAGTCTCTCAGTATTGTGCGGACTTTTGTGAGGTGAAGCCATGTCGCAGGACACTTTAGGTAAGAAACTTAGCCGTGTTAGGACTTTATTAGTTGCTCACTGTCCACCACTCAAAGTTAAGAGAGTTTCAACTTTAGCTAAGTGGCGCAAACTGTTGCGCGGACACCCTAAGTTTTATACAAAACAGACTAATGTCAGTTTTACTGATGAGGATTTGTTTAAAATATTGGATGAAATGACTTTTCCTTGCAAAATTCAGTTAGTTACTTCCATTCCTGACAGTTTAGAGTCTTAGTCTCTCAAGCCGATATACCTAGCATACACAGAGCCTGACAGTCAGTCACTCGGTGGCTGTCGTGGGGTGCGCATCGGTGTCGGCGCTCCGTTGTTAAGTTTTCAAGGTCGCAGTAACATGAAATTGCGGGCGTTGTACTGGTTCAAGGTCACCTGAGGGATAACCGATTGCCCATTTAGGCAGAGTCATGTCAGAAACTCGAGTTTAACTTGGCACTTTTGCCGTTTCTCGTCGAAAATTCGCTCCAAGTTGTCAAGGTCACGGGGACTCTGACTGAAACTCGGAGCGTAGTGCGAGAAACAGCAAAAGTGCCAAAAAATTTTAAGGTTCGGCATGACCTTGACCTCAGTGGCGTCGGTGACGTCATTTTGATGACGTAAGGGGTGATGACGTCATCAGCACGTCATTTCTGTGACGTCATGGGTGTGACGTCATCGAAATGACGTCATTAGTGATGACGTCATCGATTGCATCATCGATGACGTCATCGATGACGTCATCGGTGAGGTCATTGACCTCGATGACGTCATCCCTCAGGTGACCTTGAACTGGGCCAGCGGCCGCAATTTTACACTACTAATATGATTGTTTGCAATACTTAAACCGAAAGACAACTTCTTAAGAAAATATTTAGGCCTCTCTATTGATTAGTTTAAATTAAACAAATTGTACTGATCTGAAAATTCTTGTGGCAATGCTCCTGGACTGTTATATTTTTACTCTCATTAAGTGTTCATCAACTAATGATGTTGAGGATTCTAACCTGAAAATCATGATAAAAAATTATATTGTTTCTTCCATGTTTCACAAGCGAGGAACTATTGTACCATGAAATTAAAAATATAGGGTAAAGCTATTGGTAAATATTTTTAAAGTATAAATTAATAGGCACTACTTGTTTAGATGGCTAGCCTATCTGTATAATAATAGGCAAGCATGATCTTTTCCTCCCTTTTACTCATCTTGTGTGCATTGTAGGAGAAACCCGCGCATACTGTTAGAAATGGAATGTTTGTCACAGAGAAGTCCGTGGTCTTGTAGTTAAGCAGAATCCCATTGTAGTTATCGGTCCATAGGGCTACGCTACGCCCCATGGGCTTTCAAACTTTCATCGTTAATTTTATATTGCATATACATTTATTATTAGGCACTACTTGTTTAGATGGCTAGCCTATCTGTATAATAATAGGCAAGCATGATCTTTTCCTCCCTTTTACTCATCTTGTGTGCATTGTAGGAGAAACCCGCGCATACTGTTAGAAATGGAATGTTTGTCAAAGAGAAGTCCGTGGTCTTGTAGTTAAGCAGAATCCCATTGTAGTTATCGGTCCATAGGGCTACGCTACGCCCCATGGGCTTTCAAACTTTCATCGTTAATTTTATATTGCATATACATTTATTATTATATTATGAAAGAAGAGATATTGAATAATCATAGGCGTGCGCACGATGGGTGCCATGGGTGCCGCGGCACCCACGGAAGCTCCAGACGGGCCTGAGGGGGGCGCCATTGGCGCAAAAATCACAAGATTTACTTAAATTTTAAGAACTGTACGAAAATATTGATTATGTTTTTAAATATAGTTAAAATATATATAGTAAAATGAAAAGTGGTGTTAAGTTACATAATTTATGTTAACAAAATTATTTTTTTAAAATCACAAACTTTAAATTGATCAGTCAGATGTTTTGAGTGTATGAAATTCGGCAAGGAACATGTGCGTGCGAGTGGTGTAGCTCAGCCGTTCCATTTCTCAGAAGGACGGGCAGGAAGTGAACCATTATGTCATATCTGCGTTTGGATTTGTATCAAATATTTTTTATCTTCTTTTATTATTCAAAAGGAACAGGAATAGATATACCTCTCCATAATTCCTCTTTCATTTGAGTTTCTTTCTCAGTTAGTTTCCAGCAGAGGTGGAGTGTAGATGTATGTTTTCGTTAGCGTCTGATGACATCGTGGCATGTAACGAAGAAATGGAAGGTAAGTTTTTGGTTTAATGAAGTTAGATTATTAAAATAAAAGCAATCAATTACGTAGGCTCTTAATAATTATGTTTTCGTTTTCGACCGTCCAAACCCTGCTCCCTGTCGTTTAACTCGTGATAAAACTGACTTTCACACCCAAGCTCATGCGTTGTTGGTACCGTGTTAGTCGTAGACTGGTAGGCCATAAAAGGTCGATACTGTTCATCAAATGTTTAAAATGAAAAAAAAAAACTATGAATTAGTTAACAAAATTCGTTTTATAAACAAATAATAAATAAATATATTCATAGGAATTTAGTTTATTATGTTCAGCTCTTTCTTCTTTTGTTTTTACGTTTCCGGTATCCTGCACTACTTAATTTTGTTCACATCTTAAACCAGAACTTAACTCTAAACATAAACAATTTTTAAATATTTGGAGGGACAGGGACGTAGATGTACACAGTGCTGTATCTCGTTTGCATACTGATTAAAAATATTGTTATTAAAATATCATAAATGTCTAACAATTGGTAAGCTCCTTTCAACAATACACCTGTGTAGACTGTGTGGGAAAATTTTATCTGAGCTGATCACAGGGACGTCCGGCATAGGCGTGCGCACGATGGGTGCCATGGGTGCCGCGGCACCCACGGAAGCTCCAGACGGGCCTGAGGGGGGCGCCATTGGCGCAAAAATCACAAGATTTACTTAAATTTTAAGAACTGTACGAAAATATTGATTATGTTTTTAAATATAGTTAAAATATATATAGTAAAATGAAAAGTGGTGTTAAGTTACATAATTTATGTTAACAAAATTATTTTTTTAAAATCACAAACTTTAAATTGATCAGTCAGATGTTTTGAGTGTATGAAATTCAGCAAGGAACATGTGCGTGCGAGTGGTGTAGCTCAGCCGTTCCATTTCTCAGAAGGACGGGCAGGAAGTGAACCATTATGTCATATCTGCGTTTGGATTTGTATCAAATATTTTTTATCTTCTTTTATTATTCAAAAGGAACAGGAATAGATATACCTCTCCATAATTCCTCTTTCATTTGAGTTTCTTTCTCAGTTAGTTTCCAGCAGAGGTGGAGTGTAGATGTATGTTTTCGTTAGCGTCTGATGACATCGTGGCATGTAACGAAGAAATGGAAGGTAAGTTTTTGGTTTAATGAAGTTAGATTATTAAAATAAAAGCAATCAATTACGTAGGCTCTTAATAATTATGTTTTCGTTTTCGACCGTCCAAACCCTGCTCCCTGTCGTTTAACTCGTGATAAAACTGACTTTCACACCCAAGCTCATGCGTTGTTGGTACCGTGTTAGTCGTAGACTGGTAGGCCATAAAAGGTCGATACTGTTCATCAAATGTTTAAAATGAAAAAAAAAACTATGAATTAGTTAACAAAATTCGTTTTATAAACAAATAATAAATAAATATATTCATAGGAATTTAGTTTATTATGTTCAGCTCTTTCTTCTTTTGTTTTTACGTTTCCGGTATCCTGCACTACTTAATTTTGTTCACATCTTAAACCAGAACTTAACTCTAAACATAAACAATTTTTAAATATTTGGAGGGACAGGGACGTAGATGTACACAGTGCTGTATCTCGTTTGCATACTGATTAAAAATATTGTTATTAAAATATCATAAATGTCTAACAATTGGTAAGCTTCTTTCAACAATACACCTGTGTAGACTGTGTGGGAAAATTTTATCTGAGCTGATCACAGGGACGTCCGGTATGACGAAGTTCTGATTAAGAGAATTCAAACTTTAATACATCGTCTTAAGACAATGAATAGGCCTACACGGTACGGTAAATATTGAGCATTGGACAATATTCAGCCTTCAATTTCTCAAGTGTACCTGAATTGTTTTAAGTGATTTTTAAATAATTTTATTTTTAATTTGGAACAAATCCATCTATTTATTTGTGTTGTTAAATCTGCGGCCTTTAATTTCATAGAAAAATTTCAATTTAATAGACGAAATGAAAAGATAATGTGGAGACAACACATTTGTATACGCTAAAAAAATGCGAGTTTCATACCGACTCTTTCAAGGGATCATTGGCCCCCGAAACCGGCAACACAATGAGGTCCCGTGCGGACGCACGGGCCGCTCGCCACTAAATCGTACTGTTTGCGTCGTAGGGTAAAGCTAT